>SJJU01019994.1:0-15257 GCA_012932125.1 Conopomorpha cramerella
AGTACTTTTCACGCCACCTTCGGTCAGGACATCACCAATCTGGTCTTTATATGTCCTTCTGGGCCGACCTCTACTCACCCGGCCCATTACATCACCCATATAAATCTCTTTCGTCAATCGACTTTCATCCATTCTCTCCATGTGCCCAAACCACCGAAGCATGCCCTTTTCAATCTTGGTCACTACGTCCTCCTTCAAACCGCAACTTTCCCTTATCACACTATTCCTTATCCTGTCATTCAATGTCACGCCTTTCATGCTCCGCAATGACCGCATTTCTACGGCTAAAAAATATTTAACACAACTTATTAACTAAAACACTCCCAATGGTCTTCAGCTATCGCTGATACCAGGCGGGTACTGGGAACCCAGAGGGCATTCTTCAGGCCGCAATCAACGCGACCAGCCTCTCTTAGCTGGACTCTGATTCGTTTACAGTATGCTCGTTTTTTACGACGGCATCCCGACCACGCGGTACCGCCGTCTATCGCGGGACCGTTTGTACAGGTGCCGGGAACCCCACTCCGACACCTAGGGTCCTGATGATCTCTTTTAAGACACCCCGTACGCCAGGCAGGGTATACCTTAGTGCAAATTGTTCTAAGGGTTGTTGTGTTGAAGTTGTTCATATTGACGATCCCAACAACGTTTCTAAGACCATCGCTCGGGGTCCTTTAACACTCTGTATAAACTTTCTTCAAGAATCACTCTATACTTATTAAACTAATCGTAAGTACATAGTGACAGACAGCGGGAGGCGACTTTATTTTACATACATACATACACTTCACGCCTATCTCCCAGAGGGTAGGCAGAGACTACAGATCTCCATTTGTCACGGTCCTGATATACCCCTTTCGCTTCATCTGCATTCATACATCTTTTCATACATGACATCCGGTTTCGAGTACTTTTCACGCCACCTTCCACCAGGACATACCTTCTGGGGCGAGATCCTTCACCCATATAAATCTCTTTCGCCAATCGACTTTCATCCATTCTCTCCATATACCCAAACCACCAAAGCATGCCCTTTTCAATCTTGGTCACTACGTGTTTTACTATGTAGAATACTCACCTAGTAAAAAGTATATACTTTTCACACCTTTTATTCCCATAAGGGTAGGCAGAGACCAGTGGCGTGCACACCATATAGTCAAAAAGACACTGCCTACCTTTGTATTTTGGCTACCCGACCTAATAATAGAGCTATCGCTAGATCCTTTTTAGTTGTACTCTCTAACGAAAGTCCTGTGTTTTGTGGGCGAGTAGTTAGTTACTTTATACGTATATTACGTAAAGACAAGTTACCTAAACATAGGTGTCAATCCTTGGGGATTACTGCCTACCTTGTCGTAAAAGCCAGTGCACGCCACTGGCAGAGACAATGCCTAACAGTATGATCCTAAACTAGGTAACACCAAGTTACTTTAGGCACCGAGCCCATTCACATCGCATCCCATATTCACAATACAATCTGTGAATTCATAGCAGATCATTTAATATTCCCATTTGAATGGCTTCGTCGGGGGCTTTGCGTCCAAGATGCATAGAAGGCGCCTGCAGTGAATGCCTGCGCCCGCCCTCCCGCCCGCCCGCCCAAGCACAATGCCACAATTGGCCACGTCGTCGTCGCTTCATGACATACTATCCTCCCCAATATGTATTCATTGAGCTCAATTTACCCCAGTCGTTTATGAATAACTAGCTGTACCGCGCGGCGTTACTCGCGTTTTTTCGTCCCCGTGGGAATTTGGGGATTAAATATAGCCTATTGTCAGTGAAGTTCTAATAGTGCGTAATAAATTTTTTGGCGGTTTTTAAATTTTGATACCATTCGTCACGGTAACTCTTAATTAATATTTTTTCTCAAATAAAACGACTTTTATTTCTTCATTAAGGCGATTTTAAATACTTTTTCCAAATAATGTATATATACCTCTAATGTAGCTAACTAAAATACGAAGTTATTTTGCTCTCCGGTAAGGTAGACTTTTTTTTGTCTTACGCATTGTTAGAACTTCACTGACGCTATGTTACGCAGGAATGTATCTTTCCACAAGTGAAAGATTTTTTCAAATCTTTCCAGTACTTTCTCAAACTATTCAATTCAAACAAACAAAAAAAATGAAACCTTTCCTCTTTATAATATCGGTATAGACTAGCTATATCGCGCGGTGTTACTCACGTTTCCGTACTTACGTTCCTGCGGGAATTTAGGGACATAGCATATGCATTAAGATAAAGTAAAAATTTTAATAATTCTTAGTCAATATGATTCCAATGTATACAAGGAGGAGAGAACCCGTAGCTACCCAACGCGAGCGGCCTTAACCCGGAGCATGGTGGTACCACAAGTGTGTAACTATTATGGCGAACGTACACTCGACTACCTCACGCCGAAACTGTATAACGAATTGTCGGGGCCATCAATAATGCTGTTTCCAAACAAAATCTAAAATGTCTACTTAAAAAGCACTTTCTGGAATTATGTTCGTAAGATATTGTAATGATGTAGTACCTATCTATCTATCGTAGAACAAAATCAACTTTGTATTTATTGTATACCTAACTTCGTATTTTTTGTTTAATTACTGATGCGCGCGGCTCAACAGTGAGTTACATATATTGTTAATTTTAAACAGTTTGTTAACTGTTCTGCAGTTTGGCGGAATTTTATTTTATGTAATACCTAATATGTAATTTATTGAATAAATTAATTAAAAAAAATATATATGTCACCCGGGTATATTGTACGGTGAAGGAATTAAAAAAATCGGTTTCATTTCGGTACCTATTCGATGCGAACAAACAAACAAACAATAATATATTACCTCTATGCAATATTAGTATAGGCGGGATTATTCAGAGATTCGTAAGGATATCAGATCATTGGTTATGCCAAATGGCGTTTGGCCTGCTCAGGATTGTCTACCGCTAAACGAATTATGTTCATGATAATTTATACGTAATATTATGTATATTGTGTTATGGGTTATTGCTTTGCGTGACCTCGTTTTCAATGTTTTAATTACTGATGTATTATCTGAGTGTACCTGCGTAGCAGCTGTTGATTGGGGAATTGTAATTATCTGCCTACGTTTTAGGTATCTATGTTATTATGGCGTTTCGATAATTAGGTACTTGGTAAATACTTACATATCTGTGTCCTTTAATGACGTAGGGCGTTTGCGGTTAGGGGAATGGTTTTCACGCTAAGAAAGAAGTTAAGATTTTTTTTTAATCACTACGAACAAGCGTTTGACCACCATCCTGCCTGATGTTAAGCAGCGATGTGGTCTACGATGGAGCACACATATAACCCTTTTTTAGACGTACTGCCAATCCATCTACCCTCATCAACGCACTTCGTGTACAATATAAAAACACATTTTGGATGCTGTTGGGACTGCCTAGGTACTGTAGTGAATTGACTATGTTTACGACGGCTCGCATGCTTCCATGCTATTATCAGAAAGAAAATAGCTTTTATTATGTGTAGAGTCTTCAATAGTGACAACGGTATACTGAACGTTCTGGGCGACAGACTCGCCAGTCCGAATTGGAGGCACTGAGGTCGCACACTGCAATTATGTTATCACTTATTTTAAGTTGTATACTGCGTGTCAAAGGTCCCCGGGCAATAGTCTTAGAAACTTTGTTGGGTTCGTCAATCTGAACAACTTTTACTATTGTGACAATGCGGAGAAAGGCAAAAAATTGATTTCATCTTCATACAAAATAGACAAATTTTTGCCTCGGGAGATGACGAATGATTTTGAAATGAAAACGATGATTTTGTATGGATGAAAAAAAATATATTTCCCGGCGTTGTCGCCATAGTAAAAGTTCTTCACATCGACGAGCCCAACAACGTTTCTAAGACCATTGCTAGAGGTCCTTTTACACTCTGTATTGCAGTCATTGTGTACCATTTCTTCCTACTGACCATCTTCTTCACCACTGTGCATCAGAAATAAAATTTCTCATTCTGTTTAATCAATTTCAGCAAGACTAACGAACATCAATTCATTTCTATACAATAGAGATAGCACTATAATTTTGGAATTATTTTGATGAACAAATTTGTTCCCATTCACCGAGCAGTTTTGATATACTGCAAAGTGCTTTTCTTCCAGGTTGCGATAGAATAAAATGTGAATATAAACGCACAAAAATGCACACAGCAATTTTCTATTAGAGCCTACTTACTTACTTACTACTTATCTTAATACTACAGGGCCTAGCCCTTTTTTAGGAAGTAGTGTGAAAATAACCGAGTACCTTCTTACCATTGTTATCGAAGTGCCTACTGCAATAGCGGTCTTGGCCCCAACACTGCAATCCTTGTAGTCGTGTGTATTGCTCTCACTCCTAGTTATGTGAGGTGAAATAGATAGACATATACGTTCTGGCCAATTCAAGGTTCGTTCCTTTCAACAGCGCTCAGAATGGGCATCACCATCATCTGCAATGTGGCTCAGGCTGGCAGGACAAATCTTCAAAATAGGTCACAATTATGCAGGTCAATAGGCCACTATATGTGACGGCTAAATATCCTTACTTCAGAATTTGTGACGCTACCGAGACTTAGGAAAAATGTATGTACTTACACAGGTGTATATGTGTAGCTGGGGGAATCCTCATGAACACCCCGCCGCCATGGGGACAGCGAACGAGGTAGTGTCGGACTCTTACCGACTTCTTTGCGTCAGGACCCGCCCAAGCGATCTGTCCTTTACCCGGACTCCGTCTCGGGGCAGACGGTGACGTGTCTGCCCCAGCGACCTCCATCGCCGACGGCGGTTACCAGATCACAGGGTAACCGCCGCCCTTCTCGGGGCCGTACAAGCATATGCCGGGGACCCCACTCCGACACCCAACACTCAACTCCCGCAACCCACCCGCCATCATACAAATCCAAGGTGACACGTCGCGACGAGCCAATAAAACAACAAATATTTTGACATAATAATTGTATTTGATCATATACATAATGTATGTATAATTTGCGACACCGCCGTGTCCCCGGCCGGGGCAGCGGTAACAAAACCCGCAATGTATAGCGAACAGTAATTGCACTAATATATTATGCTACAGCGGCGTTCACATTGACGCATTTCATTCGATTTACAATACAATAGACAGTAAAATCGGTTATGTACGATCAGATGCGCAAAATTTTACAGAAAAAAAAATAAAACAACGTATTAAAGTACAGGTTGATTGACAGGAGCTGGCACGTTCACAGAACTGACAGTAATGGGCAATTTTCTTTGACGTTCTTCTGACAGATTTAGGAGCTAAGAACTGTCATAACTGTCAAACTTTGTTTAGAAAGTATGACAGTAATGACAGGTCTAAGCCCGAAAATCTGTCAGAGAAACGTCATAGAAAATTCCCCAATCAATGTTACTTTAAGCCATAAGGTTTAGTGAAAAAGTGGCTGTCATCGGAATATGAAAACAATCACTCCGTATTTGCATGCAGTGATACGTCACGCCGCTCGTTTATTAACAGACACTGCGCAAGCGCATCGTGTTAAGATATCAGCTCTTATTAATCGACATGTATGGAAAGGTTGATTGTTATACAAGTAATCTCGCTGGTATACAATAAATGCATTAGAATAAGTAAATTGTACAACGATTTATTACGAAACGATTTATCCACGACCAAGTTACGTATTAAATTAATATTATAAATGTGAAATTTCGCATGAATTTTTCAGGCAAAAAAAACAATGCTGAACGGAATACAAGAATATAATACATTTTATATTTTATTTTATATTATTCCGAATAAACAAAAGGAACGGGGAAAATATCAATTTTAAATTTAATTCTAGACAATTAAAATATGAAAATATTTTACCTGATAACATATTTTCAAACGCATCATGTGTAACATGGCCTTACATTCGGTTTTAATAACTTACGGATAACGGTTCGTTACTTTCACGCAATGTTGACAGATTCGTTATTAGAAAAATACATTATTGGCTGTTAACTACAAAATACATTTTACCTCCGGCTATTATGGTGTTTGACATTATTACAAAACTATACTAATATAAAGCTGAAGACTATGTTTGTTTGAGCGCGCTAATCTCAGGAACTACTGTTTCGAATTATAAAAATTATTTGTGTTGAATAGACCGTTTATCGAGGGAGGCTTTAGGCTATATAACATGTTAGGGGCGAAGAAGTAATGTGAAAAAAAACGGGGAAAATTATTCATCTTTGAGGACTTTCGTTGCGTGCGCTGCGAAAACGGTTCAAGATACCAAAAATATATGTATGAAATAATAATATATATTGCCAAAAAAACGTTTGCCGCGTCAGCTTGTGTAATATATCTGTGAACAGTCTGCAGTGTTGTATTCCTGAAATTGGTCACGTTATTTCAGCGTTTTGTATACTATTTTGACAGTCTACAGATTTTTTTAAAACACAATGAACAAGTGTTTGACCACCATCCTGCCTGATGTTAAGCAGCGATATGGTCTACGATGGAGCACACTTGTTCATTAGGTAACTATTCACCCCAGTGACTTGAAGAACTTCAGACTTGTACTACGCAAGAAACACAGACTCCGGCAACGTGACGGAATTTACTTTTACTTAAACGAAATTAGTTAACAAGCACTACGATGAAGCACACTTGTTCACCTTTGTAGTAATATTATACAGCATAATAGTTAGTGGTCAAGTAATTGTGAACGGTCTGTATTTGCGACAAAAGTAAGGACCCGTTACCCGCCAAGTACCAGTAGTGCAATTCTCGTATTTTCGTCGATACTAAATAAGTCTCAACTTAGTACAAACTCTCTTGTTACTATCGTTCTCGTGTTATTATCGAATTTCAATAGCACGTCAAACGGTTCGGAATCGTCAAAGCGTATTCTCGTAAACAAACAAAACTAAAATTACTCTTCTCAAACAAACGGTATTCTGGTAATTTTTGAACTCGACTAGACTCGAGCGTAAGCTAAACCAAAACGTAATCGTGATCGAGCAAAAATACGAGAATTGCACCACAGGCAGGTTAGAGATACACAGTTTCATATTCTATCGTTAACAATGTGAAACAAAATATCGTGTGACAAATTATTTTACAATAAAGCAAAGAACATTTAAAAATCAGTCTTCACGTTTGATAAGAATCATACGTAACATAATGACATGTACATGGCAGTAAACACAAATTGAGCACCTAAACGTACTATTGGTTATCTTACACAATGAATAAAACATGGATAATGCAATTATACAACACAATTCTATGGAATTTTTACACTTACTGCGGTATTCATAAAACAAATTAAATTGTTAGGTATTTAGTTGAATTAGAACACTTTATGTATTTAGTGTACAATTAAGAACCACCGCAGACTACAGATTTTCGTCTCCCGATAAATAGGGAATTTTCAAACTACAAAAATTTCTTACCTAGATGTCGCTAGTACAGGGTGACTTCTGGCAGTTATATTTTAGAACGTTTTTTTTTATTATTTGGGTAGGATATTTAAACTTCCGACACTTTTATTACATGTGCACAAACAATAAAAAAAAATACTGTCACCTTCAACACTGACTGCTTGAAGTTTGTAATTTCAGTCGACAATTATCCTCCTTAATACATCTAGCGCCATCTGTTGTAACTAAGAGAAACATGGCTCCCGAAAATTCCACATTTACTCGGGCGCATAGTGAAGATTTAGTTTCTCAACGATTAAAAGTCTAGTGTCTGCGGGGGCCCTAAGAGTGCAGTAGCACTTCTACCTTTATGAATACTACAGTTAGGTAAGGCTATAAAATTACACTTTTCAAATAAAATGTAATATTTATCCAAGAGTAATTATATAAGTAAATACAGTTAAGTGACTAAATAAAAAAAAACAAAGGAATGCAAGAATTACAAAATAACATTACACTTTGTCTTTTATTGCATAACGTATGCTCGGTGAACGATAACGGTTTTAACGATGCGTAGGATAAAGCCTGTGGTAGCGAGTAACGAGCCGTTATCCGTTACCCGTTATACATCTACTTAAGACACGCACAAGTATAGTAGTAAGTAGGTATATCAACGTTTATTAAAATTTTTTACTATAACTTTCATTTTAACAATTCATTTAGGCTACGTATGAATGGTTCCTTTTTGTTACAATCTAATTTATTGGCAGTAAGTAAGATATATGTTTGTATATTATGGATATAAGCGAGTTATTCATGTTTTTTTTTTTTTTTAATTGGACACACACTAAAATATTACCGCATTGTTAAAACCTCTCATTATTAAGCTCCTAAGTAATATTTGCCGTGTTAATGGAACATATTTGACTCCGTTGTATACAGGATGCGGAAATACCATTGTTTGCTGAAGTCCACTGTCTCTGTATAGTATTTTTTTTTAATACGACGAGCCATTTTGAAAGTTCACATTCAATTTTGTACTCTCCTGCAATCATGTTAGAGTATATTTTACGAGATCTTTAATTGTTTGTATTCAATTTTCAGTTTAAATTACATAGAAATAAAGTATTATATTGTAGGTACGATATATATATATAAAAGATCTGTTAAATTTGTCCGTCGAATAAAAAAAAATAGACAAGACCTACTACTGAGTGCATTTTACTTGGTGTCAATGCACCGGAACGAAAAAGAAATTCGACCTCTTCATACAAAAAAAAAACAATTAGTTGATCGTATTTGTTTGTATGGGGTGATGAATTCTTTTTTTTATTTAGGTTTACATTGACATCTGCCGATATTTAGGGTCTACGGAAACAGTAAACTTCGACTTTAAAGGGCATTTTCGATTAGCCCTGTATATTTCATATTTAAGATTACTTCGACGAGTGTTTACGCCAATATCAGCATTTAAGGGAGCACGAATACGTTCACTGTAACATTGCAAACATTAACTCAGAACCCGACGCATTATCGCATAGTTAGAATAAAAATGACCCAATATGAAACATGCTGTATTGTAATTTAAGTTTTGTATCTTTTATGTTAAGGTTCAATTTCATAAAATGATATATTTCGACGACCGGCATGTACTAGTGGTCAGGACATCGGCCTCTAGGACAACGGACGCGGGTGCGATTCCCGCCACGGACATAATGATTTAGTGATGAGCTGAGGCATTTGTTGTGTGCGTCTGGGTGTTTTATTTATCTATGTATGTATTTAAAAGTATTTATGTAATTGTATCAATCTCTGGCACCCATAGTACAGGGTATCCTAGTTTGGGGTCAGGTGACCGTGTGTAAAAATGTCCCGGCTATATTTATTTATTTATTTATATATTTGTCTTTGTATCACTTTTGTTCTAACTGTGCGAATATATATGAAAATACTGACGGGCCGAATGAAATGTAATCTACGTTTAAAAAAGAAAGCTCCTTTCAACTTATAAATAGTTAGATATGCGTACAGTTATAGTAGTTTTACAGTAGAATAATACGTATAAGGATTGTTGTATAAAACGAGTGGAAAACCTAAGAATAAGTAAAAAAAAAACACATAATAACTAAGTACCTAAAAGTACTGGGCAAGAGTAGAATAACTATTGTAAACAGTTTCCAATTAGAGCGACATCTTTATAAGTAATTTTAATACATCGAAAATCTTGCATCGCTCCCGAAGGGACAAAGTCGCGATCCTTCCGATATTTTTATGCCTAACTAACTATAAATGGGCGAAGTCGCAACCAGCTCCAATGTACATTGAAAACAGGTGACCCATATTTTGTAAAATGTAAAGAATCTTCTCGTCCCCACGGGGCTAAAATCTGTCGCAAGCAAGGCATCTGCCGAGGTCCCATTGTACAATCGCAATGGATCCCCCCCAAGGCTGCCCGTATACCTGCCCGCATTACTGACTACAAAACACAATTACAGTTACCATATTGAAATGGTAGGATGAGAAATTATCTTAATATTTTACCAAATTACAAATAGCTTTTATTAGTCACTTTTTTATAGGTAATTTAAAAATGTTTTATGACTTGACAGCACTGTCTCTTATGAAACATCCGAGGAATCAGATAATATTCACATGGTTGTCAAACACTTGTTCAATGTGTTAAAAAAATATTGATGGTATTGAATGTGATTGTCAGTAATACTGCGCGTGTACGAACACCCTAACACCGTTACACATTCTACCTAAACGCGATATGTCATGTAATCACGATTAACTATACAAAGCAAGCGAGTGTTTATTTCAACGTTTCACTAGCGGCTAGTAAAGGCTACAAATCATCAAATTATACTAGAATATGGGTGACGAATAAAGTTTTGTACCTACATGAATGAAATCACTAAATTGGTACTTATTTTATAATTGATTGCTTTTTAAAAAATATTTCATTTGTTCGAATTACTCGTTGCTGTATTCGTACACCCATATTGTGGTAATTTGAATCGACAAAATACAAAAGAAAGCTAAAACATTACCTACGTATTATTCACATTTCGTTACAGTCTGTTAGTGAGCGATAAAAAACTTAAGTTTAAAAAATAATTGTTCGCTGTTAACGTTCGCTCTCAAAACGATCACCCCACGTTTGAATAAGTCGATAATTAACACGAACGATAGTCGTTCTACTGTACTTGAATTAGGGTTCAAATTAAGTTTTATACTGTAGAGCCAATGCTGTTCGTATTGCACTTATAGTGGGACTAGTGGACTCGACAGACGTTGTCCTGTCTGAACTATTAATATGAATATAAAATTAGTATAACCTCCAGGGTTCAGGCCTGTGCCCAGCAGAGTGGATGTCACGAAATATAAACTATCCTATCTCTCAAATTTGACAAAATTACATATAAATGCCAACTTTTGTGAATATCGGTAGCCTTGGTGAAGAGTTCATTGGGAACAAACATCATGACACTGAATTTTTATATATTAATATTAGGACAACAAGACTCCAACGGATCGTTTGTTTTTCGACAAAGTCCACCAATAACATACTACGTCACAAAAACGGATAGGTATTCGTTGCATGACTGTACTAACTCTAGAGACCAACTTTGCCAATGTAGTGTATCATTTTGCTAGCATCGTTAACAACAAATCAACATAATTCTGTCAATCGGGATAATATAATATTTGTCGACCATTTTTAAAATCCTACTTACATAAAAAAATGACGTCCTATATTTATAAAACAGCTATTTACAGTTAAGTGAGCTACACACACAAATTGCCACAATTTCACACAACATTCAGCCAACATTTATTGATCGTCTACGGCCGCCATTACATTGCAATTACATTAATTAATTAATAGAATGATCATTCATACATTTACTCTCTACTTAACATTATACATATTGTTATGTATGTAACACTCGATATGAAAAATAAACTCCTAAATACAGCTGAGATAACTATATTAATTTATACATTACATATTTATAATAATATGAACTGTGCTGCCATAGATTAAATACATGGATTAGTACAATTTAGACGCGACAATTCCGCATCTAATATCTAGATTATACGTTACAATTATATGGGCAAATCAATTGTCTTAGCCTTTATTTGATCGTTATTTTTTTTTTCAATAACAAGATGGCCGTTAAATACTTTTTTTTTTCAGATAAATGCATCTAATTCTCAACCGTTTAGCCTAAACTTTATTGGACTCGCAATATTTTGTGAGACTGTTCTAATTGGAAAATAGCGTGAACAGCTGATTAGTTATATAGTTAGTTAATAGGCATTATTATTATATAGTATACGCATACTATTACGATAATATAGTATAGTTATATACCTCTTCGACTCACAATCATGTATTTTTACGTCCCTACACAAGTATCGACGTGACCTTCAGCTAACGTGCTACGGTTCGTGACTTTTTACGCCCAATTCAAGAACTGTAATAATGTGTAGAAATCCTGAACCGCGGTAAGCGTTTACGTCCATTGAACTGACTTTTCGACAGTTGTTTGCTTCTAGTGCTGTCATTAATGTCAGAATTAGGCGCCAAATCGGATCAAAAGTTAACAGTCTAACTAAGATGGTTGCCCACAATCTTGTCACCAGTCTAATTCCTATTAATGTATTCTTTAAATTATTTTTATTCGTGTATTCTTGTGTACAGTTAAGTGTTATCACCTAAGCTGATAAAATGTAATGTCCTAGTGACAGGTCTTCAAGGAAATATGCCTATTTTGTATACACATGTTTACCAAAGCTGTAATTTCTAGTATATTTCTGTATTCTGTCCAATAAAGAAAATAAATTAATAAAAGTAGTTGCTAATTAATGACAGATTGTTTTTTTTTTTCTATAAAACCGCTATTCGATATGAAGCTATGGAGCAAAAGGTAGTTTGAAAATATGGTTTATTTCGGGATTCAGAATTAGGACTTGATGAACATTAGCGCAGCTTAACCAAGTGCAGATGGTTAATATAATGCGTATACCCAGCTTTTATCGATGAGAGAGGTTTACCGGTAAATACTAGGATTAATTGTAGTTCGGGCTTTTACAGTAGGTAACTCACGTACAGATACGTAAGTACCTCAGTACGTAATCAATACATAGTTCGAAACATAGTAGCCACACACTGTCTGTCTATGTATGTATACTACGCAATGGATTTTGATGCGGTGGTTTTTTATAAGGTTTATATGTATAATATGCTTATAACAATAAAATACACCAGCGGCCCGTCCCGGATTCACATGAGTGAAACGCTGATACTAAAATATTTCTCTATTGCATTATGCATGGTATAAACCTTCCTCTGGAATAACTCTATTTAAAGAAATCGCAATAAAATCTATTGGATACTTTTAAAGACATAGGGACAAGCGACAGGAAGCAACTTTGTTTTATACTATATAATGATTAGCAAAACAACGTTAGACGAATGAGGTATTATATTACATAACGTTCACTCCCTCGTCACATTGGGGTAGGCAGAGATTGTTCTCTCACGAAGCGTAGCATGTTAAATTAAAGTTACGTACATCGCAACGTGATATTTTTATTATAGGATGGTCTTATAATATTATATTATAATATTTATAGGTAATAATATCATAAGGAGCATTCCTAGGCACTCAAGACATTTTTGGGCATTATTTCGCAATATATGAACAACTTTTTAGACAGTCAAGTTGGAAGGTAATTTTTTTATATTATAAAGAAGATATTTTTTTTTCAACAAAATGCGCTGACGTATACATGCAGCTATCGTAAATAATGGATAAACGTTAATTACAACGCAATATTATTTACTGGGTATATAGGCGCGAATATAATCAAAGACAAGCTCGAGCTTACCTTTGTTATTTTACTCGACGTTTCGACGCAGTTGCATGCGTCGTGGCCACGAGTGGATTATATTCGCGCCTTATACCCGGTGAACAATATTGAGTTATAATGTCTGTGCGCGTTTCATTAAACAAAAAAAATGATCAAACGTTAATTACGTTCGTCCATTTATGTTTCGTAAATAAGTAGGCATGTAATTACACCAATCGGAATGATTTTAATTAATTTGCTCGGAATTTCGATGAAAAAATAACGCACGATGAATGCGCGATTTTCACTATTTTAGGTGTAATATTTTTTGACGTGACAACGGTTTAATAACTAGGTACTAAGGGCTGCATGCACGAAAAAGATGACGTCACTGTCCCGTTCCGCAAGCGAGAGCGCGGCACGAAAGAGAGAGAGGCATGATCGGCTCGAGAGATCGGCTCAATTCGGTTCTGGAACTGACCAATCCCCGTGTATTAGTAAAAAGCACGTTGTCATTTCAAACTACCGTCCGTAAACCGATTTTACAGACAACAATATTTTTACAGTAATTAAAATACAAAATATTATATTTGACACCTGTTCTTTAAATTATAACTTATTAATTAGGGGACAGTCCGTATATTTAAGAGTTTGTTAATACACGGCCATTTTTTTTTAAACCAACCATGTGTGACAGATTAGTATAGAAAAGAAGTTTGCGACGATTTTCGGACCGAGAAAAAATTGGTCGTGTGCGTTCGACATTATGTGACTTAACACTTCCGCGGATAGTAAATATAAACCATAGACGTTTTATTACTTTGTTTACAATAGCCGTTCACTGTAAGGGAAAGTGTTAAATACCTTCATACTTGACTATTCAAAATTATTCACATATTACGAAATAAATAGACCCCTTAGCCTCATTAATATTACTGAAAGCTGGGGACCAAGAGGAAATTGTGAAAATAATGTATGTTCGAATAATATAAGTGCTTAGCAAAATGTACAGTCATGGACTGCCAGAGCGTAACACTGTTTGTGTTTACAAAATATACTTTCTTCAAATCTATGAAGTTATTTAAAGAGTGGGACGTGTTAAGCTCGTATAGTCTCTGACTGTACAATGGAAAGAAATTAAAGCAGGCCTATGTTCAACAGTGGGACACGAGGTTATATCCTACTAATGTTAAAAATGTGATTGTTTGCTTTGTTACTTGTTGACGAAAAAAACTATTAAACCGATTTTGACAAAACTTGGTAGGGAGATTAACTGTACCCTGGTCATAATTTTTCCCGGAATTCCCAAAACAGAACAAACGAGACAAAGAGCGCGGTACACAACTACACATAGAATAAAACAAATAGACGCAATTTATTTTTATATCATAAAGTTTTGTCAAAACAAAAACTAAAAAATACCTTTATTATGTTACGATACCTATGTAATGTGGTTTTAAGTCTGGATTTCAGTGACTAATTAGAAATAAGAAATACATTATTGATTTTCTTTGTATAAATTCTAAATTTAAATTGTAATTCAAAACTAAATTCATTTTATTAAAATTAATAACTAAGAAAGTAGCCTATACGACTTGTGCAGAACCTTTAACGGGAAATAATTCTAGTATTTTCATGCTACAATTAAACACGATAAAGGAAAGTTTAGTTAAATGCCAAGTTCCAAGAACTAAAACCACTTAGAAATAAATTACGTAAAAAGAGTATTTCACTTTTAGAATAAAAAATATGGTTACTATGTTGCTTCTATTTTTTAACATTTTATCAACTATTTGTCCTGTTCCCGTGGGAATTTCGAGATAAATTACAGTCCATGTGTTAACTTAAGATGTCAGTTAAGTAAGCTCTAGCCGTGAGTTAGGTTTTTTTAAATCTATGAACAAGCGTTTGACCACTATCCTGCCTGATGTTAAGCAGCGATGTGGTTGTTGTTCATTAGGTACCTATTTACTT
>SJJU01020016.1:0-10005 GCA_012932125.1 Conopomorpha cramerella
TCATCTACATTCATACATCTTTTCATACATGACCTCCGGTTTCGAGTACTTTTCACGCCACCTTTTTGTTTTCTTGGTACTTATATACACACATGCAAAGTCTTTAGGGATCAAGTACATTTTAGAACATTACAATCAAGAATATATTTTACAAAAACTGAATTCATTCATAATTTATTCAAAATATGGTGATAAGTCATTGATACAGGCATGGGAATTAGGTAGGAGACCAATCCAGAAGATTAGATTTGATTTAAATAAATTACATTTTTTTAGAGCTAAAAAAGTTCTTGATCCCTAGACACTTTTGATGTGTACCTTACTTCTCCTGCAAAGAGGTAAGATTACGACACTAGCAAGCAGCAATGGTCTTAGAAACATTATTGAACTTTTACTATGGCGACAATGCGGGGAAATGAAAAAACAAATCGTGTTCATACAGACGATTTTTTGTCTCGGGAGATGATATTTTGAGTGGAGATGAAAATATTTTTTTTATATTTTACAAAGTGGAGTAGGCTGAGGCACTTATTAAGCAACTGTGGACGGTTCACCAAACGCATTGAACCTGCTGATTGGTGGTGAGTATATCGCCGTAACGAAATGAAATGAAATTAGTTTATTTTCAAAGTTATAGGTGCATATGATTTATGTGGGATGCATCTCCATCTTTTAATTCATAGCATGTGCGTTGCGTAATGGTCTCGTATACGTCATTTTCTTATAACAAGTCCAAGTACCTAACCACTAAGCGCGTATCTGCGCAAAAGAGCTTAACTGCGATCTTTTTTTTCTTCATAACATTAATTTTCATCGTCATCATCAGCCACATGACGTTCACTGGTGGACGAAGGCCTCCCGCAATGATTTTTATAATCATTTGTGGGGAAAAGAGCGTCTGTGGTCCAGTTGGTCAGAAGATCGTCTGTGGTCCAGTTGGTCGGATACTTGACCGGTAGGTCGCGGGTTCGATAATCGAGTCCGGCTACTGGACGTGTACCAATGGGACTCTTTTTCAGAGCCTATGTACGCAACGCAACGCTCGTACGGTGAACGCACACCACAAGGTGTGTGAACCCTATAACGGCGATGGGCTCACCACCTTTCACGTTGGGTTAAATACGCTCGGTGAACCGTGGGCATTTGCTTATTAAGCAAGTGTCTCCGCCTACCCCGCTTTGGAATTAAAAGGAGTGAAGTGTATTTATTTATTTATGTTTGTGAGGAATTGGCAATAATCGCCACGCTTAGCAGGCGGGTTGGTGATCGCAGTGGTATTGTGGTTTAACTCACAGAGAGCACTGCTGCCCGTGCTCTGGAGAGTTCCCTCCGTCACCTCTTACGACCCCCCAGACAGGAAAAGTTGGGCTGGGGTGGTGACACCTGTATTGTATTCGCCGTCACCACAAGGTACAATAATTAAATTTTGACGTCACCAAAATGATTTTAGGTTAGAATTTGACCTAAAAGTCCTCAAAAATCCCTCCACCCCTTTAGGGATTATGGTAGATATTTTCTGCATGTGAGCAAACAGATTACTATGAACGGTATGTTTTTTTGTGTACTTTTCACAGCAATTTCCCTCTGAAAACGTACGCTATCTAAAATTAGATTCCAATAAGTGGGAATATAAATATGTTTCGTTTATGCGAAGTCACATATTTCTTTTCCGTGATGAAAGAGTTCTAGAGACTTTAGGCGTTCGTTTCCACTGCGCGCGGTCTAGCGATCAGAGTTGTTGCATCGCTCTGACATCGGAAAACGATGTGCGTCGCTGGCTTACTCCGGACGACAGTAAAATGAAAGTAACGAAATCAGCAATGCACATCGTTTGCCTCTACGATGCCAGAGCGATGCAACTACCAGAGTGTAATAGACTTAGGCGCCTAGTTTCTGCGTTATTTCGGGCGAAAGGAATTGTGATTTGTTGACCAGATCGGCTTAACTCGCTTTGGGAATATAGACGTTACTTCTGAAATATCGACAAACCTTTTTTCTCCATGTTCCTAATAGTTAATACTCACGAGTAAAGTTGGTCGTAACTAGTGCACTATAAATATACAATATCAAAAGAAAAATACACTTCACGTCTTTTAATCCCAAAGCCGGGTAGGAAGAGGCACAATATCAAAAGGAAGAGTATAATATACACTAGATCTCTACAGGCTTTTCTGAGGAAAATACTGCTTTTACATCGACTTCAAAACAGGAGTATTTCTCAATTCGACAGTAAATATATGTATATATATTTTGTTTGTTCGTTTTGAACCGATTTTGATGTTTTTTTGTTGGAAAGAAGATATTTCAAATGTGGTCTTATGATAAGTATTTGATGACGACAGACCCGATAAATCGAGTGGAACTTTAAAAAAATCGTAGGGACTGGCGACTGGTACTGACTGCAGTGTTCTTTTATAGGTAGATTATTTATTTATTTATTTTCAAACCTTACACTAACATTACTGTATTTACCAATGATCTAGCGTATGTGACAGAGTAAATGCTTTATAATTTAATTAAATAATTATTATATACCAACAAAACAATAAATTAGACAACAAATAACATTTATGTGCGTGCAGATTTCACTAACCGCTAAACCGCGCGCAGTGGGATCAGCGCCTTATTTCAACACGTATAAGGCTTTCGTAAGCTTCAGTTTTTAGTATTTCGTTGCCAAAATCGGGAAGCTTTCAGTATGGATGCCTCACTGCGCAATGTTGACTCGCAATTGACAGTTTGTGGTTCTGTTAAGAAATTAAATTAGGGTTATTTGTACTTATCTCGACGACGTTTGGAACGGCCTCACTTAAATTTTATTATAGGCGTATAAAATATCTCTAAGTTATCGTACGAAATACTTGCGTCCTACTGTCACACGAAATGACTTAATTACCTATCACTTACTTAGTTATAGTTAGTAGGTAGGTAGGTACTTCTACAAGTACATAGTATCATAAATAATAGGAACAACTATGAACAACGGCGTTTCTCTGAAGGATCGAATCAGAAATGAAGTGATCCGACAGAGAAGCAAAGTCATAGATTTATCAAGCTGAAGGGGCAATGGGCCATATTAGCCGTAGAACCGATGACCGTTCGGGCAAACGAGTTCTCGAGTGGAGACCGCATCTCGGCAGTGTTGGACGCCCTCAGGCAAGGTGGACTGATGCTCAAAATGGCTGGCAGAAGTTGGATGAGAGAGACCGAAAACAGATCATAGTAGCGTGCCATAGGAGAAGCCTATGTCCAGCAGTGGACATATATGGGCTGATGATGATGATGATGAACAACAAATTGAAACGACGTTGTCTATTGCTGGTCTAGAACTTAAAAACAATGACGTTAAATGTATCAGTTTGGTCGCCTTTTTCTATAAACATACAGTATGAACATACAGAAGCTCGCCATAATCCCTAACATTAGGGTGGACATAAACTTTGGAGATATACATCCTGGATAGGGGTTTTTATGGACAAATAAAAAACGACCACCAATATCCAGAGTATTAGGGGTTATGTATCTGAAATAGTACACAGTAGATATTAATACATTCTTTTTTCTATCACTATGGACAAGCATTTGACCACCATCCTGCCTGATGTTAAGCAGCGATGTGGTCTACGATGGAGCACACTTGTTCATTAGGTACCTGTTCACCCCGCGACTTGAAGATCTTCAGACTGTACAGCGCAGGAAACAAAGACTCCGGCAAGATATTCCACACCTTGGCAGTTCGCACTATGAAAGTAGATGCAAACAGTTTGGTTCGCGTAAATGGTAAATCCACCTGGTATGGGTGACGTTTTGCCATTTTTTCCAAAGGATATAGTTCACCCTAGTAAGCTTACAATGTACATTTGTACATAAAATACATTTTGAAAGTCGCATGGCTGAATAAGTAATTCTTAGTGATACATGAATACTCTGCAACTTCCGCAACATTAGAACAACTTGTGTTATCCACCGATCATCAAAAGAGAAATACCTTCAGGCTTCTACTTAATCCGCAAAATATATTTGGACGAATATGTCTCTTATTACAACAACCGATAGAATATATTCCTCTGAAATCGTCATGGAACTATGAAACAGCATTATTATCTCACAAACGCACAGAGACAGCGATTTTGCACGGTGTATTATGTAGGTACTGGGACGTCAAGTATTGCAGTGAACTAAACTAGATAACAAACGTATGCTGATCCACAGTTACCCATAATTTCTATTAAAGTAAGGTTCAGCAAAGCCAGGCCACGATCTAAAGTGTCTTTCAGCGAAGTACAGGGATCTATTGGCTAGGAATCACTGAAAAGAGGGATTCTGCTACAGAAGTGAGTGTTTCGTGTGCGATAAGGGTTTCTTCTGGAATGTGAACGGAATATCTGTTAAACTCAATAGTTATTGACAATCTTTGTTCATGGTGAGTCGCTATTCTATTTGGCATTCATATTTTCTGTTGTTATAAATGGTGAATTATCCACGCTCATTTGTATTTTTTTGAATTTATTAGGGCGACTGAGATCACCTTGGATGTAATGGCTCAGGCTGTTCCGGGGGGCCCGGCAATAACGCGGGTGCGGTAACCGTGGGGTTTTAGTGAGTGTGAGTCCCACATAACCCCGTCGCTGTCCCCGTTAGGGGTGGGGTATCCATAACGGATTTCCCCGGTCGTCTGAGATCCAGTGGTTAAATACTTGGAGTTACAATCGGGAAGTTGCGAGTTCGAGACCAGCTATGCTAGAGATAGCTAAATGACATAACTAATGGGTCTCTTTTTTCAGAGCCTATGTGAATGTGTGTGTATATGACAACATCGTGAATTATAGTGATGAAACCCGCATACCTCTGTAATATCGGGGGTAATTGACACGTGGTATTGGCTCGACTGGTGATAAAGGGTGTGCAGGCACAGAGTATAAGAGGAAGGTGCGCTGCACACCACACCACAAACTGTGCGTGACTGTATGACGGCGACGGGCTCTCTATCACATTGGGTTAAATGCTTTTGGTAAACCAAGGGAATTCGCTAAACAAGTCCCCTCTACCTACCCTGCTTTTATTTTAAATGTTGTTATAGATATTCTCCATAAAAACAATGTGACATTAACGACGTAAGTTGGAACGAAAGTGTGTCAAACAAATGTCATCAAGGAAAATTACCTACCGGATTATTTTTATCTGTTTAAAACTTTGTAACTGAATTTTGCAAAAAGAACGTAACGCGGTATCCAAGAAGTTAAAATGCATTGTGCAACTGAGGGTATGTGGATTAAAGACATTTTTGTTAACTCTATTAATATATCCGTGTTCTTTTCGTGGATATTTACATTAGTTAATACGTTTGTGTAATCTATATGTATACGAGTATACAGGCTGCTCTTTAGAAAAACGGATAAATAAGTCCAGATCATGACCTCGAAGTAATCTTGTATATATATATAAAACTTAAAGTCTTGACTGATTCTTTCATCAATGAGTCATCAAACCCTTGACCCTAGAAAATTTAAATTTAATTTTGGAGTTATGGTTCTAAAACTAGATAGTAGTATTTTTAATAGAAATTAATGCTTAAACTGGGCTTCCACTAGTACTAGATATTTTAGTTCTAGTCAAAGGCTAAAAAGGGTAAACATTCTTTCAAATCACCTCTCAGAAATCGTTACTCAATTTCCTATAAACGAATAATAAACTTCCATTCAATATCAATTGGTGAGAAAATGTCTCTCGCATTAACGTACATAACAACTATTTTGGGATGAATCTAGCCTGAAATTTCTCTAGCCAACCAGACGTGACGTCTGGAATGACTGCGTGGAAGCTTGATTAAGAGATAAAGACTGCGTTTACTGTATGTACATAACACAAATCCGTTATAAGCTGAGCTAGTTCCCGTCGTTCGTACAGTGAGTCTCTGGTCCCGATTATGATGGACATGTAATGCTCAAAACGCCAAATCTAGTACATAATTACCGCGTGACAGGAGCGATGACTGGAGCTTAGTACTTGAGCTTACGAAGACACGAAGTCGGGCTATGAATTCTGCTCACGAGCTCTTTGGTGGTAATTACAGGGGAAGTTATTTTGTATCTAGCTATTAGTAGTATGAGGAGGGTATTGTACAGCGCAAATTGCGGTGGATTTGGTACAATATGATGAGGAGGGGTAAGTCGACGCAAATCTAGCTACACGTGCGGTGTACCGTCAATAGCAAGTTGAGGACGCGAGGGTAGAGCTGGTCTGAACCTAGAGAACTCGATGAGGAGGGGAAAAACTGCCTAACCGATCATCATGAAACTTTGTTCACATAGATCATTTTTTAATGAAACGCGCACAGACATTATAACTCAATATTGTTCACCGGGTGTATAGGCGCGAAAATAACCAAAGACAAGCTCGAGCTTACCTTTGTAATTTTACTCGACGTTTCGACGCAGTTGCATGCGTCGTGGTCATGAGTGGACTGGAGTGCGGCGGCTGCGACGTTTCCTGGTTTGAGACGAATCCGCAACTACCCTCAAAGAGTCACTATTTCGGCACACAACACTGATGACATCGGCTGTACAAGGCGATCTTTTTTCCGCGCGAGTTTTAATTTTGTTTATCACTGGTTTCCACGTCGATGACAATTTATATCCGTCCTCTCGATTGAAATTATGGTGTTTGTTGATCTCAATCGCTTCACGCACAATTCTGGACTAATATCGCTTCACCCGGTGAACAATATTGAGTTTGTTCACATATTCTTGGAGGTATTAGAAGTAACATGTGGTTTATATAATCCTGAAAGTCCGTATTTAATCTAACGTGATAGGGTCAGACGGCAAGGGGTAAATTATATTATTTTCTAAGCATTTGGAAACCCTTCTTGAGATGGCGCAGCGAAGCCGACCATTACAGAGTTTTACATCTACAAGCTTTTAAGGCTTGACATTTTCAGTTCATTGTTTCAAAACAGCCATTTGCATATTCCCCACACAATGGCTGTTAGTCGAATGTTGTTAAAATAAACAGGTACATTTCACATACTCTCACCTGAAACTTAATTAAGGATGCTTTGTAAGCATTCCTGCTATTGGATAAAACGACGCAACAAAAAGTACATTTACCTGTGATATTTTGCACTCGACTTGTACGCGTGGAATACGAATTAACATAATTTATGTGTGTGTCTGTGTGTTTTGCGGAAGTTTGTATCAGTATCTAACACTCATATTACATACATAATTACCTATTATATTACAGTTTAGGGTCAGTTGATATAGAATTTTACATTAATATTCTAAAACTATGGGCTCACCCTCTGTCACGTTGGGTTAAAATACACTTGTTCGCGCTTGAATCATGGGTATTGCTTAGCAAATGCCTCTGCCCACCCCGTTTTGGAATTAAAACTCGGGAAATGTATTCTAAATCGGTTACGGCGTTCCACATAAGTTTTTTTGCGGCCTTTTTTTGTACATTTTTTTAGCTTCCTCGAATAGTCACCATAGTAAAGTAGTTGTTCAATATTGACGAGCCCAACAACGTTTTTAAGACCATGGCTCGTGGTCCTTTTTTTGATTTATTTTCCTTACCAACTCTCTATCTTGAGCGATTACGGCTGTGTGGGATTCTATTATTATATATTGAGAAATTCTCGTTTTTGAGCAACTTCAAAAAAGGAGTATTTCTTATACATAATGCTTTTTTACGTTTTTCGCGGATGATTTCGTGGTTTATGAACCAACCGATTTTGAAAATTCTTTTTTTGTTGGAACGAGGATATTTCAAAGGTGGTCCTACGATAAGGTATTTTTTACGGGTACTTATTCTTTAATATTAGATTTGTATATAGTTGTATAATACTCAAATAATAGTAAAACAAAGAACACACCTACTACCTACTTTAATTTTGAACATGTTACTTTCCACGGCCAAAGTTCTTGCAAACTCAGTCACGGAGTCGACGTCTCCATTTACAATAAATTGTTCCGTGTTACAGTCACAAGTGTGTAACATCTCCTGTCAAATAAGTTGTCACATTAGTACAGTTCTCATATTATTCTTATTGAATTTCGGACTTGCTCTGTATTCGTTTGATTTTAAGCGACATCAAATCAGGAGTCTTCCTCAATTCGACGTATACAGGGTGTAATCGTTAAGTGTCATAATTCCGTAAATATAACAGATAGCAGAAAACTTCCAATGATATCGAAATGAGTAGAATTATATTATAAACATTTTTAAATAGACATAAGTAATATTAAAAATACAAAATACAATCCCTTATTTTTCGTACGACTACGTATAGCCCGGCCACACATAACGATTACCATCCTGTATGTTGAAATTAGTTGAGAGCGATCAATGTAAATCAAATTTCAATGGGTGAACTGACGAATTATAACGTATACCGAAATGCATTAAGAAACTAGGCGCACTCTACATTCGGTCAAGAAAGTGGTCTATCAGTTTAATGACAGTCTATTGACATAATCACCTTAGAGTGGTAGACCACATTTTTGGGGCAGACTGTACATAATTCCATGGTCAGATCACGTAGGTAGTCAAGGTGCAATTCTGTTGAAAATTGTCTCTCTTGTATTTGACACGAGCACCTTTTGCAAGGTAAATTATTCAATCCACGGCCGCCTCTCATTGTCTTCGACAACAAGTTGGGGATAATTAGTGCCTATATAAGTAGATTTAGTATTGCAACGTGAACTTAATCGCAAGAGAGTGGTGCGACATCGACGTGATTGGATAATCAAATTGCTGCGTTACGGTGCTGTGCTGCGGAGCGAGCTCATGGCATGCGCAACTTCAAGCAGTTGACTGCTATTCTACAATTCTGAGATTCATTCTGAATCATAACAGTCGAGAACACTTTCTTTGCATTTCTCTCGTATGATGAGCATTTATTGAACATGACTCTACTGCAACTGTATTCATCATAGCAGTGGAAGATTACACTTTACGGTCTTTGAGCGTAACATATGCATTTTTCCAACACAGTCCATCCAGTTTTCAAAATATTCAATTATTGTCATCACAGCCACATGGAGTGATGCTGGGGGGCGAGGGGCCTCCCTCAATGGATTCTTGCGAATTAATGATAATGAATATTTGGGGGAAAGCAAATAATCGCACGCTTGGCAAGCAGGTTAGCCTTCGCAGTGGTGTTGTGGTTTAACTCATAGAGAACGAAGCTGTCCTCTGGAGAGTTCCCTCGGTCGGCTTTTGCGACCCACACGAAGGGAAAAGTTGGGCTGAGTGGTGACACATGTTTTCTATTCGCCGCCACCATATTTACCTATTTACCTATTTCTTTTCAGTCACCATCATCATCATCAGCCCATACTTGTCCACTGCTTGTCACCATAACTGGCCTTAATTGCCTCGTTTAGTGACGGAAATAGAATCCACAAACTTGCGATTGCGAAGTCCAAATATCATGGTACTTTGACTACTCTCTGCTCTTGAAAGTAAAATATTTTAATAGGCACTTCAATCTTTTTTTTTCCACAAAATCCCCGATATTAATCTCCCGATTTGAGTATATTGCGGCGTTCCAGAATTTCCGCTTCATTTATTAATCATAAAAAATATTATTACCATTATGAACTCAATACACATAGACATTAAACTCAATTTACGTGAAAATGTGGTGGATAGTTTGTTTTTATAACTTCCCGTGTTTATTTTTGGTTGGTTTTTATGTATTTAGGTACGTAGGTGTGAGGCGCCAAATGTGAATATTTGCAATATAAATTTATATATTTTATCAACAAACTCTTACTTACTATTGAAAAACTTATATACTGTTGAAAAATAATAAATACGAAGATAAAATCTACACGTTGTCCTGTATTTGTTATAATCTATACTAACTTGGGTTGACCGTTAGAAAATGCAGTAGCATTCCATAGCAAGTCCGTCATTTGTAAATAAATTGTGCAATAAAGATTTAAACAAACAAACAAACAAATAACATTATAAAGCTGAAGAGTTTGTTTGATTGAA
>SJJU01020020.1:0-13579 GCA_012932125.1 Conopomorpha cramerella
AAAAATAACTAAGGCGGAACAGAGACAGAATACCACCCTACAACATAATAGGGAGCAAGGTGTAATGTTGCAAATAAAAAAAAAATGTTGCAGTTTTTCTGCTAACGGTACTAGCTCGCTGCGTGCAGGGGATCACGTAGGCCCTGCTCGCTATCTCACAGAGTCGAAAACCCCTTAGCAACATATATATTCACAACTATAACCCTGCCAAAAAACTATGCCACACTGGTTTAACAAGTTTGCAGTCCAGGAATGTTATATTCAATTCGGTCGGATTATATTAACGCATATTATGTACGTAGGTTAGTTACCTATAGTTAGTTTATGCAGGTGCATGGCATGATGAAGATAATGGTTTTATGGCGTTTGGTTTTTTTTTTTATTTTTAATGGACGAAAATAGACGAATCAAAGCTTAAGTGGAGAATCTGCGAATAAAATATAAAATGCGGGTTCTTTGCTTCTTGTGCGTTTGACAGACTTCAAAAAAGAAGTCCTTCTCAATTCGATCGAATATATGTTTTTTAATGTTTGTTCGCGGATAACTTCGTCATTCATGAACCGATTTTGTTGATTTTTTTTTGTTGGAATGACGATATTTCCAAGGTGGTCCCATGATAAGAGGATCAGGGTTTGATGATGAAAAATCCATCGATCGATAAATCGGGAGGAACTTGTAAAGATCGTATGATCGGGCGACACGTTCTGGTTGAAGTCGGTTCTTTTTCCTAAATTTATCTTTGTTACCTCAGATTTTTTTAGTGGGTTTACCGATTTGGATAGCTATTTTTTACGTGACAACGTCGATACTACGGGCTGCATGCACGAATAAGATGACGTCATTGTGCCGTTCCGCAAGCGAGTGTACTACTACATATCGTCCATCGGCATGAAAGGTGCCATAACACAAAAAGTGTAGTTTTTGGTAAATCGGACTTTTTAATATTTTTCTTTTGATTTAAAATCCATTCAGTATGAAAAGTAATTGCTTTCGATTGCAAATTTATTCTAGTTTTTAGTAAATGCTCTCGGCTCAAAGAAATTCATACTTTGTATACGTAACTGAAAAACGTAAAAATAATTGAAATGACACTTTTCTTGACGGTGGACGATATGCAATGTTTGACGTTGTCACGTCAAATTACCGTCCGTAACTAACGTCCGACTTTACAGACAACCATTTTTGCTGAGCAGCTACTTCCCGTGTGGTCACATTTTTTTTAAACCGTAATTTTTATCCTATGATCTTTTTTCTTTTCTTTTGAGATTAAAGTTACATACAACGCTATTGAACTAGCTGACCCTGCAAACATTATTTTGTCAATATACATTATTAACAGTATTATATTTATTTATCTGCTATAATATGCATGTGAACCTTCCTTAAGAATCACTCAGTCTACTAAATAAAACCGTATCACAATTGGTTTCATTGTTTTAAGGATCTATGCCTACCTACATAGGGATAGCCGTCTGGCTATGTTTTATAATAAAATCATACTTTTTTATAATACTACGTTGCATAATATGTAATTTATTCTCAACGTCAGGATGAAAATTGGGTCAGATTTGTGGACGTACTCTCGTACCCACAACTTTCCAACGAAAAACCTAATCACTTCAGCTAATCGCTTTTTGAAGGTACCCGTTAACTACGTTTTGTCTAATCATAATCATTTATTGCAGCCATGAGTACAGTGCAGTTCCACTATTGTTCGGTTTTGTTTAGTTTTGACGCCAGACATGTGATTTTGATACGATGTTTTCCAATCTAGAGCTAAATATGTAAGTAAATACTTATATCTCAAATGATAATTTTATAAATAAGTACAATGATATTAGGTATGTATTAGCACAGTATATACATTTTACTTCCGCAAAATATGTTCGGAGCATTGCGTCACATCATTTTATTTTGAATTTTCTGTTTACATTTTATTTGATCTATTCACATCTCTTTGAAACGTTGTTGAAAAAACATAAACCAATTTCATGAGTGTTTTAAAGTATTTTATTTTCATAGTAAATAATCCTTGTTTATCAAATGGAATTCAAAAGGAAATGAAATATTTGTTTTTAATGTAGAGGTTTGAATGAATGAATAACTATGCTCTTTATTGCACACTGTACATTACAAATGTGAAACAATTACAATGGAAAGATTGAAAGAGTCGACTTAACCGCTCAGAACGATTTCTTCCAGGTAACCTAATCGGTTTGCGATAAATTCCATAGTGCGAACAGCCAGGATGTGGAATAACTTGCCGGGGTCTGTGGTTCCTGCGCAGTATAGTGTGGAGGTCTTCAAATCACGCGTAAATAGGTACGTAATAAACAAGTGTGCTCCATCGTAGACCACATTGCTGCTTAACATCCGGCAGGATGGTGGTCAAACGCTTGTTTATAATTCATAAAAAATATGACAACTGCAAACTGAGAAACGGAGGGCATTGTTACATCGCGGGGCATAGTTAGGGCAAACGGAGTGTGCCCCCAAGCAAGGTGGACTGATGACATGCGCAAGATGGATGTGAAAAGCCGAAAATGAATCACAGTGGCTTGCAATTGGAGAGGACTATGTTCAGCAGCGGACAATTATGGGCTGATGATGGGGCATAGTTAGTAAATAAAATTGTTACCTGGTTAGTGAAGATGTGCGTAATCCCAAAAACGAGGTGGAAAGAACCTTAGGATCTCAATCGAATAAAAAATTCACCTGTTCAGCTTATTGTCATTTTATGTGAAATTTGAAATAAATTTATTTTCATTGGGGAAATTTGTTTGATATCATACGCCGGGCCACTTCTCGAGTTTCGCTAACAAATTCATTTTTTTCACAAGGAGCCTTCGGCTACATTTAGCATAATAAGGAGTTGATAATGTCAATACGGTCCTTCAGTTACAAATTGTTACCTCACACCTTGAATAAACCTAATCTTCAAAACTCTCTCTACTCCTGCGACATGCGAGCAAGATAGGCAGCTGTTGCATTCTATTTACATTCCAGATCAGCATGGGAAACACATAACGTTTGATATAATAACTGTTATACTCATACGGTGATGGGCTCACCCCCTGTCAATGGCGATGGGCTCACTCCCTGTCACGTTGGGTTAAATACGTTTGGTGAGCCGTGGGCATTTGCTTTAGCAAGTGCCTTTGCCTACCCCGTTTTGGGATTTCAAGGCCTGAAGTGTATTTATTTTTTGTTAAACTTTTATCCTAAAACAAGTTCATGCACCGTAGCTTTACTCATGGAAATCATAAAACGTAATGACGTCTTAGTGGTACAGGAACTGTCTTCAAAACTGATAGACTGCTTTCTTAAACATGGTGTACGGTCGGCATGAAAATAGTCTACCACCCTAAGGTTCAAATTCATGTGAATTTCGTTTGAGAAAAAGGTTCATACTTTACTTTTCACCTTATGAAAGCTGAGGCTTTACCTTAATCACATTTTTTTAAATTTGATTAATGTGGAAAGTGAAAATTAACCGCCAAAGAGCGTCTGTGGTCCAGTTGGTCGGATACTTGATCTGTAACCGGAAGGTCGCGAGTTCGAGTCCGGCTAATGGACGTGTACCAATGGGACTTTTTTT
This sequence comes from Conopomorpha cramerella, assembly GCA_012932125.1. Lineage (NCBI taxonomy): Eukaryota > Metazoa > Arthropoda > Insecta > Lepidoptera > Gracillariidae > Conopomorpha > Conopomorpha cramerella. The sequence goes on from SJJU01020020.1 coordinate 3,599, forward strand.
CAGAGCCTATGTACGCAACGCAACGCTCGTACGTGAAGGACAACATCGTGATGAAACCCGCACACAACGAAGGCAAGCATTCAGCTTACCTTCGTTGCTTTGTCGTTTTTTTTAATATAATGACAGTGCGAATTTCTTGAAAAAAAACTCATTGTTGCTACACACGAAGTGTTATCAACATTCTAGGTACGGTAATGCGAGGATTATACCGGTGCGTTCTTAGGAGATCCCTGAGTCACCCGACACACACCGCCGACGACCACCGGAGGGGTTTTAGTCGGTGAGAATCCGACATAACCTAGTCCCTCCCCTGAGCGACTGGGAATCCATAATGGATTTCCCCTCCGAAAAAAAAGGTACGGTCGACTAAGAAAAAGCTCTATCAGATTTGATTACATCAAATAAACTAGAGTTCCAGTATTCACTGTGATAAATAAAATAATAACCTTGTTATCTATTCTGTGGTTCACATTCTTGGTCGCGAATCGCGATTGTACCTACTTGAGAAGCAAACGACCTACATAAAATATTAATTTCACAAATCGGATTTAAGTTGAGGATGCATCGACGTACCAGTTAGCATTTTGCAAAAAAATCTAGCGTCGTACCGTCGACCAACTAAGCAAAGAATATCGGTACCGTTAGCAATAAAACCCGCCGTTTTTATTTTCTTAATTGCATGCTTTCATACGAAACGCTTTTCAATAAGGTCTAGACTCGGCTGAACGGTGTACGTACGTACATACCTATTGATTGGAAAGAGGTCATCGACTTGTGTTTTTGTCTGTTAAATTACATATTGTAGATAAGTGGTTGACCGTCCAAAATATGCAACCCACTTACATTTTTGCAGTGAATTTTACACTGTGAAGGAAACAACCATCTAGTTCTAAATATATATACGTAGAAAAAAAACTTCACTTACATCGTAAGTGAAGTTCCCCTTTTGCATTTGCCACCTGCAAACCGACAAGTTACTTTCTGTATAATTTTAATTTGTTTGTTTCGTCTTATTATTTAAATTTCTTTATTTTTTTTATAATTGTGTTACATACACAGTGTACGTGTCTAATGTGAATAAATAGTAAATAAATAATTTTTAAGGTTTCTTTAACAATCTGGCTTGGAATGCACATACCTTAATGATAATGATGATTTATTAACGTTTCTTTAGCCAAGGGTTTATGGCGGTAATTTTTATTAATGCGGATTAAGTTATGTTGGAGAGTGTTGATCCTCGCTTAGGAATTTTTTGTATGCGCCTGGTTGTTTATTTGTCTATCTATATTTATTACTTTTAAGTTTTTTCATGTTTAACACATTAGCGGACAATTAAATAGACACAATAGATGTTTTATTGTTATGACGCCTATAGGCGTTTACTGTCCCGGAAAGAGTTAAGGACCACGTAGCTAATTCTGCTACACTCTCGTAGTTACATCGCTCTGTCATCGTAGCGGCAAACGATGTGCATCGCTGTTTTACTAGGGACCTCAGTGAAATGAAAGTAACGAAATGAGAGGTTTTCTGATAGCTTCAAATATGTCAAAAGTAGTTCCAAAACATCTCACAGATGGCGCTAATCAGACATGATCTTAAGGAGAAACTCATTTTAGAATTGTCAACCAAAAATAAAAATATGAAATGACAACCCTGTCTAGGTAGTGCCATCTATTGACATTTCTTAGAACTGTAATAAGCCACCTGTCAGAAAACCTCCCATTAGCAATGAACATCGTTTGCCGCTACGACGCCAGAGCGATGCAACTACCAGAGTGTAGTAGACCAGGATGAATAATTTTTTTTTATCTATATGGACCAAATAGTAAAGGCACAGATAACACTAGTAAGTAGTTGGCAAACGTGTGTCACCACGATCGTATTCCAGAACTCCACATGTCATTTAGATCGAGTTTTACAAATCTGCTTCTAGGACGGGATGCGCTGAGGCATTTTCTGTGTACGCCTCGTTGATTACTTAAAGTTTCTGGCACCCATAGTAACATAACAATAAGGTTTGGTTTGAATGGAACAGATACTTTTGAATGAAGGTCGCCGGAGAGCTGACAAGAGTGAGCTGTGAGACCCTGGACTGACTTAGAGAGTTGCTTCCAAGGCGTTTGCACAGGATTATGCAGCGTGAAGCAACATTGTGAAAGACCTATTGTACGGTCGGCTAAGAAAGTGCTTCAGTATTGATGATACTTTCTGCTGTGTCACTAAAACATCAATAAGGTAGAGTTGTTATATGTTGACAAGGGAACAATGAACCTTCAACGACATTCATTTGGCATTGAACTTTAAGGTGGTAGAACAGAGTACTTTAGACTATTCTTCGGATCGTACAGTCGGCCAAGAAAATGTACCACCAAAGAAAATAATTTTCTCTCCACGTTATGAAAGCATTTACCTTAATGTAATTATAGTTACACTCGAAGTTTCATGAAAGCTGATAAAGTCAAAGTCAAAATTCTTTATTTCAACATTATAAGTGCTATAATATACAGATATACAGTAGCATAACACAAAGCTTGATGAACGTCATTTATGACTTTAAAACAAAAGTAATCGGGTTGGCGATCGCAGTGGTGGTGTGGTTTAACTCACAGAGAGCGCTGCTGCTCTTCCTCTGGAGAGTTCCCTCGGTCGCCTTTTACGGCCCTCAAGATGGGAAAAGTTGGGCTGGGGTGCTGTATTCTATTCGCCGTCATCACACGGCTAATTTACGATTGTACTTATCAGTTGAAAAACTACTGGAGTATAGTAGTTGAACTGTAATATTTTTGATATATTTAGTAACTGAACATTTACCCCCTTATCAGCAATTGCTAATATTATGGGCAGGAAGTTTTTTATGTCTTCTCACTATGAGAAAAACCCTTTCCGAACTGACATAGTTTGTCTCCAACTTTGCCAAGTTTCGTATCAATATTCATAATTTATTCTACGTAACAAAATAAAGCGAAAATATTCAGAATTCGTGTGGTCAATAGTTATTATTAGGATCCAGGCAATACCTACTATCTATATTTGATTTTTTTTTTCAATAACAAATATACGCAGTAACATACGTATGAGTCAGGCCCGTTAACCCATCGAGGGGTTAAGTTATTTTCGATATGTGGTAGGTCAATAGGTACCCATAAAAATACATGCGGATTGGCGTCATAGCCAAGTCCAGTCTTGATAAATAATAAATATTTGGTCGGTTAAGTAACAACCTATTGACGTCACAATTCACTGTCATTGGCGACTTTTTTGGATCATTTTTGTTGATCTACAAAAAGAAACTTAACTTTCGAATCTACGTAATATTTATAGGTTTTAAGGGCAGATTTCACCACAGATTATTTACGTACTTCTCGGTATTTTATTTTGAATTGTACCGACTAATCTACAAAGTGGTAGGTGGTAGTCGAACGGAATGTCGTAGGTGCGGACAATGGCATCTAGAGACTTAGATTTATTCGGGCTATGAGCTAGCAACCTGTAACTAACTGAAGACCCCTATTTGACTTCCCTAACTCCATTTTGTTTATTTAGCTGTGGGGTGACAGCGAATACTTGTGTCACCATTTCACCACCCAGCCCAACATTTTCCGTGGTGGTTGTCGCGGCGAGGCGACCGAGGGAACTCTGCCGGGCAGCAGTGCTCTCTGTGAGTTAAACCACAACTCCACTGCTATCGCCAACCTGCCTGACAGGCGTGGCGATTATTAGCTTTTTCCTCCAAATTTTCATGGAATTAATTAGGGGAGGCCCTCGTTCAGCAGTGGACGTCACGTGGCTGATGTTGATGATGAATTATGCTAAATGTGCTCCTAAAGTTCTATCCGCATCCTTTTGAGAATTATGGTTTTGAGTATTGTATGTTATTTTTGTTATGTATGGATGCGAAAGTTTGCTATGATATGTGAAATATGTGATGTTTTTTGTTATTGTTTTCCAAATAGAATGTAGAATAACTTGCCGGAGTCTGTGTTTCCTGCGCAGTATAGTGTGAAGGTCAAGTCGCGGGTAAATAGGTACCTATTGAACAAGTGTGCTCCATCGTATACCACATCGCTGCTTAACATCGGGCAGGATGGCAGTCATATGCTTGTTCAATGTGTTTAAAAAAAATACAGGTAAAATGGGACATGGGGCTATTGGAAAACAAGTGGCATATTTTTCGTATTCCAACACTTGAAATCAATCAGACATCGGAATTAATAAGGTTTGAGTTAATTCTTGACTGCATAAATAATCATAAAACCTCTTTTACTAGATGAACTTACTATTTACTTATTTCTCAGATCTTGATAATTCTTGAATAATTCTTTAATTTCAAATAGTACTGTGCGACAAACAATTAAATAAATCTGGAAAGCAGAAATACCCGTTCTGTAAGGATTTTGATAAAACTTGGTGGGAGCTTGTAGGTAGGCTATATTTTAACCCGAAATTCTCTAGAGGCTGAAATAAACGGTGGGAAAAATCGGGGAGCATTGCCAGTGTACGCCAAACTATTAGTTGATAATACATTATTATCAGCGTCTGGCTCCTAGATGAGATTGTTGTAGATGACCGTATGTGAAATGGTCCGGGATTTATCAAGATCGTTTTTATGTCTATTATGACCGGTAGGTAGAGTAAATTGACAGTTCAAAAACATTGAAAACCGCTGATTTGTTGTTTACATATTTTTTCCCGAAATCTATGTATATATATATAACAAAGACGGGTTTGTTACAACACTTATAACTCAAGAACGATTCAACCGAGTAGACAGAAAATTAGTGGGGACGTAGCTTAGAACCAGGAGAATAACATAGGATGCTTTTTATCCCGTTCCTGTGGGACTTAGTGCAGTATAGAGGGTGCTATAGTTTGTATAACATACTGAAACTACGCGAATGAAATCGCGGGGCGTCCACTAATAATAAATAGACTATAATGCTGGAGTGAACCCAAGTACAGTTGACTTTGCATTAGAAATCAAACAGTACGTCCTTTAGACATAATTCTCCCGATTTCCTTGATCGAAGGACAGTTTGCGATGCGATACAAAAAAAAACATTAGACTACAAAGAAAAAAGAGAATTAGGTAAATGGTTTTGCTATCGTTTACTTGAACTAAGCAATAATTTACTTTTTAATGGGAAAAAAACACTTCCAAATTGTATTTAACCCTGTTTTGAAAGGTCCTTTGTTTAATATGTTAATGGGTAAAAGAAAGTCCAGTTAAAGCTGGTTTTTATTATGAAGCTATCGATTGTTAGACAACCTTCAACTTAACTGATCTACCTCGCTCCTGAAATTCAATTTCCTCATATAGGTAGACGACTTTTTCTCTGAGTTTTCTTGAATGTAAAGTAAATTACTCGCAGGTTGGAATTTTAATGCGATTTTCGAGCAGAAAAGTGTTTTCTCCATTTTTTTTTTGCCCGTGGTTTCACGGAATAGCGTACGTCTGAAAATTGAATTAAAAACCTTGAAAGGACTTTGAGGTGGTTTCTTCAGATATATACACAAAAATACATACATACACACACTCACGCCCATAATGCCCAAAAGGGGTTTGACAGAACGTTTGGGTCACAAGCACCCTTCGGCCACATTTAGTATAATATAATAAGGAAGTTAGGAAGGCAGCTATTTACATTCCAAATCAGCATGGACAAGACAAAAATAGTTGTACCTACCTGTATATCTATTTAGTACCTTAATGTACCGGATTATATATTTTCTGAAGGCGTAAGTTTTTAACTCATAAAGATAAATGTCAATTGCAGTCCAATTATTAGGAACTAGCTTTCTGCCCGCTGCTTCGCCCGCGTGGACTACGGTTATATTGCGGTATAAAGGAATATTTGTGTTTTCCCTCGGGAATATCAATTTTTTCCTGGATAAAAAGTAACCTATTATTTAAACCGGACTTCTAACTATACGTCTGCAAAATTTCTAAGCAATCGGTTCAGTAGTTACGACGTGAAAGCGGAACAGACAAACAAACTCACTTTCCCATTTATAATATTAGTAAGATTAACTGCGGGTAACTCGCGAGGCATAGCTAGCAATAGAATAGATACATTTACACGAGTAGGAGCGCGGAGGCGTCCAAGTCTCCATAGCATTACTCTTATTATTAGTGGATAACATACTCCTAACGTTTTTAACATATTTTTTTTCTTTCACGAACCCGTTTTCGGTTTCGATTTCGAAAAAAATAGACCACGCTGAAGGTTTTTGGGTCAAAATCAGGGACTATTGAAATCGAGGACGGGACAAGAGCAAGAAAACCGGCTTGGCTGTACCTTTGACATTGAGAGAGTGTTCTTTAGGAATTTCAATACTTTATTGGTACCTAAGTAAATAACTGTAGGTTCTTCAGCCTAGGTAACACGTGACATCAAATCAATGTCTCGTGTATAAATAAACAATAGTACAACATTAATCTCAGACCGAAAACACCCGACAGTGAATGAATGAATGAATAATTATACTCTTTATTGCACACTGTACATTACAAAAAAAAACCCATTACAAATATTTTTATTTTATTTTATTTAGGGCAACCAACAAGGACATACACAGCACATTTATACATAAAAATCTAAACCAAAATATACAGTCAGGTGTTGCCTTATGCCTTAAATATGAAAAATTTACAATGGAAAGATTGCAAAAAGCGACCTTATCGCTCATAGCGATTTCTTCCAGGTAACCTAACAGTGTTTGGTCTGAGACATTAATACATCTCACGAAATGAAATGTCACACAAATTATTCCCGTTTCGTCACAACATTGACTCAGCTGAGACGTCACGATACGTTTTACATACATACATAATGTATCAGACAGACGGAACAGAGAACTAGTTCCCGCAAGCCATTGCACCACAAAGAGCGGCAAAAGAAAACAACTAAACGCCACGAACGAAGCCAAAGGCTAAGGAGTGGGGGGAAACTTTTAGTTTATATTGTAAGCGGCCGCCGCGATGCCACCATTCTGCGATACGCGAACACAACTCGTACTACAAACGTTACGAATCGGAACACAACGCGAAACGGCTGAAACGGTTATTTTTCAAGTTCGACAAATTAGAAAAATAAACAAAGTTGTTTTTCCCGCGCGTGTGCACCCATCTGTCAAAATATTATAAAAGTTATAAAAGTTTTTCAAACGCATTCATTTTATCGACTGTGTTAGTCCATATCGGAAAAAGTTAGTTTGTGTTTGTATCTACAGAACGTTATGGGAATAGTCTGTCACTAGACAATTCTTGTAGTTGTTTCTGTGCAACAGGCGTGAATTCTTGCGATCATGTCTCTCTTATTTATGGGTGCGTTTAACCTGGGAATGACAGTTGGTGTCACTTATGCAGTTGTCACGAGGTGAGTTTTCTTTTTTCTGTTTTTTTTTTAGGATCCGCCAATTCTAAATTATTCATGACGTTTATTTGACAGATTTAGTTTAGCTACTTGTGTCATTAATGTCATATTTTGTGTGGAGTTGTAAGGATATTACGAATTACTTAATTATGAAGCAAAATCGGTCACTATACATTCGAAACAAGTAATTTTTTAACGAACATTTTTTCGTCTCTACATTTTCTTCATTAAAAACAGAACTAGCTTACCTGGTCCTATTTGTTGCTTAAGTATAGTATATAATAGGTATGTAGGTACATTAGAATTTACATGATGCTGTCATTTCCGTGATATAAACAATAGTGGTACTTATACAGTGATTTGAGGTAAATTATGGTGTAATTTGCAAAAAGGATTATTATTACCGTCATATATGCAATGAAGTAGTTTTTTTTTCATGAGTGATTCCGACTACGAACGATCCTAGAATAAAGTACTTTCATCTCTTTCGTTTTCAACTGCCTTTGACACATAGATTTTTTTTAGAAAACTCTCATTGTCAATCCAATGGTTTTTTTAATATTATGGACTAAATGAATACTTATGAAAAACATTTTAGTATTCAGGTACACTTGTTTCGAAAATGTTTTCAAACTTTCTGCAGCTGTTACAACGTACCTACGTTGAAATTCTTCGCATACATTATATAAGTGCCTACCTATGTTACTACCCACAAAGTTATTACCTAAATTACGTTATTATAAACCTTCAGCCGTAAAATTATGGGGCTTATTTGGAATGAGAAATCATAATTCCTTTGAGTTCATACGGCCAAGGTTGTTTTAAAACAAATTATTGAATTTCAAAATGAATTGAATAAAAAAATTAATTGACGATTCGAGAATTTACTCATCATCATCAGCCACATTACGTCCACTGCTGGACGAGGGCCTCTTCCAATGATGTCCGTGATCAGTTGGGGGAATGCCAATAATCGCCACGCTTGTGCATGCGAATTTACTCAATATCATCAATTTATATTTCCGATTAAACTCAAAAATACTAAAAATTGCCAATAAGCTCATGTTTGCCGAATAGCATTTTATCAGACCTAAAGCTAAAAAGATAGTTCTACTTAGTAATTTATTCTCTTATCATTTTCGAGGGCAAGAACTGACAAAAGTATTTTTGTTCTAATTTACCGCTTTTCTTCTAGACTTGACTCTTCTAATTCTTATCATTGCCTAGCCGTTGAAGTTCATAAATAATTCCGCTCTCGACTGAAATATTCTCAAACTCGACAAAGTAAATTTATAGCACATTTCCAGGTATCTTATTACAAATATAAATAACGCAGGCTTCTTTCTGCCTTATCCGAGGAGTTATATCATCTCTACGACCGTGTAATTTGTCTGGATTGAAATGAAATTCAGAAAATGTAGAGTTCCTTCGGTCGTTTTGGATAAAAACTCTAAAACAAAAAAAAACTATTGCAACCAATTGAAATTTAAAACTTAAGTAGGTACTTGTTTAAGTAATAATAATTATATTTAATATATTAATAATACTTAGGTAGGTATGTACATACTTAGGTATTTATAAAATCATAATCCGTTGCTGATACTGCCTGAACTAAAAATTCAATTACTTTTTTTTATGCGATATGAAAAATATCATTTTCAAATGACTGCTGCTTAACATCAGGCAGGATGGTAGCCAAAATCTTGTTCATTGTGTTTAAAAAAAATCAATATTTAAATCAGTGTGTTGGGCACTATCGCTTGTCCTTAAAAGAAAATAATGTTATATGTATATTTATTACCTACTCTCTCATTATCTCTATTGCATTAGTTATCATTGATTAATTATAATATGTTTTGTACAATTGGCAAGACAACAACCACAAAAAACTACTTGACGGATTTCAATAATTCTTTGATCATTCGACTGCTACATTATCCCTGAGTAACAATACAGGCTATATTTCATCACGGAATTCCCACGGGATCGAAAAGAAATCGTGAGTTATACGCGGTACAACTAATTAGACATAACATTAGTTAACCCTTCATCAAACAAGGTTAGGTGTTTTTCTGATGGATGTTGGACTCTCGGTTTGTTATTCTAACTACCGACTCCATCACATAAACCCGGGTGATGTTTATCATAAAATCTAGCTTTTAAGTACAATGTGAAATTATGTCTACTGTTTAAATAGGTATGTGTCGTGTAGTGTGACATACCTTATATGATTATTGTCTTAAAACTTCTCTGAAATCTTTAGATAATTCCAGTGAAGACATTCAATAAGGTTCAAAGTATGTGTTGGTCAAGTGGAAATATACTAACTAGCCTTTATTTGATTTATTTTATTCTTTACTTAAGTTTAATCATTTTTTAATGAAACGCGCTCTGACATTTTATTTATTTTTTCTTAGCTAATTATGGTCTTCCATTGGTAGGCAAAGGCCTCCCTAACCATTTTCCACTGCTGACGATCCCCTGCTAGTTTCATCCAGTCTCTTTTGAACGCGTCTCGTCATCACCTTCTCGGTCTGCCCCTACGACGCTGGCCGTCAGTTGGCACCCAATTGGTGGAAACCTTCGACCTTCTGTCCGATGCCATTAT
>SJJU01020024.1:0-10155 GCA_012932125.1 Conopomorpha cramerella
CTACTCACCCGGCCCATTACATCACCCATATAAATCTCTTTCGTTAATCGACTTTCATCCATTCTCTCCATATGCCCAAAACTTAACATGAATATAAAATAAGTTTAACCTCCAGGGTGGCCTGTGTCCAGCAGTGGATGTCACTTTTTTTATTTTCTCTACGTACAAACCTTCTCTGGACTTCCACAACAATAATTCAAGACCAAAATTAGCCAAATCGGTAAAGGCCTTGTAAAGTTATAACATTACAACGAAAAGTGGCATTGATTTTTATATATAGACTAGTGGACTCGACCCGTGTCCTGTCTTAACTACCTCCAGGGTGGCCTGTGCTCAGCAGTGGATATCATTTTTCTTTCATAAGAACCTTCTGCTGTCATTAATAAGCACAAAAAAGATAGAATTAGCGAAATCGGTCCACCCGTTCCGGAGTTATGCCGTGACAACGAAAAGTGGCTTTGATTTTTATACATAAGATAAATAATTTTTGTATGATAGATACTGGCCACTGTGACTTCTTTTGAGTCTACACAAGTATTGTATATACTTGTGTAGACTCAAAAGAAGTCACAGTTTCACAAAAGAAGTCCCGTGGCTACCATACTGAAAGTATGGAAACGAGGGGACTTCTTTTGTGAAACGGAGTCTAGAAAACGTTACGAAATATAATGTCACAATATAAAAAAAAGTATTTATCATGACATGACAGATATCGTCTACGAATTACGTAGTTCTCTCAGGCGAAGCAAAGTGATAGGTGGTGCACTTTGTACCTCTAAAGGGTCAAGAAACTCTTGTTTTTTTTTATTATGCACAGATTTCCTTTGCTTATAGCATTAAAATTTTTAAGGGTTAAGTTTAGGTAAAGTCCATTTCTATTAGTAGTCTACCGGGTTGTCATGGCAAAACGGATTAGAACCAGGATAAGATCGCGTAAGGAAGGTATTGCGCCAGAGAAGGATACCATGAGGTGTTAGATGGTAAGAAACTGGCATAAGGAAACCGAAAAACCTTCATATATGGATAGGTACATGAAGGTATAACTATACATACTTACCTATGTATAGTTCTTCTAACCTAAAACCTAACCTAAAATATAAATAATGGGATCATTTTTTATAAAAATGGATAATTTTTTTTTAATGGAAAAGTTTAGTTATTCTGGATTAGTAACGTCTAGGTGTTGAATAGCAAATATATTTTAGTATTAAGAACATTAAGCACTTGGAAAATAAATCTAATAAGGATCTCGATAGATGGAATTATATTTGTGTCTGTGTCATTATTTGTTCTAATTAGACATTCGTATTTCTTTTGTTTTTATTTAGAAGAAAGAAGAAAGAAAGAAAGAAGATAGCGCGATCCTTGAGCAAGGTTTATATGAATGATACATGCATATAATAGCAGAGGAACACTGTCAATAATGTATATTGGCCAAACAACGTTTGCCGGGTCAGCTAGTAAAGTAAAAAAATTCTATAAACTTAAAAAATAAGTACCCAAACTACATCTACACCGCTGTCTAAGCATTCTTACACCATGAATACACACTAAGTAATTACTTTTTTTTAAAGTGGCGCTAATTTCTGCGCAATTTACAATAAACATAGCAGAAAACATACACAATACAATAACAAAACTATCTAATTATTATTTCTCATTGTTATCAGCAAACGCGTGCTCTCGTTGGTAATTTAGTTTAATGTTTTTTCTTTTGTCCGATTAGCATCTTTACGCCTTTTTATTGTTGACTTATTGTTTATTTAAATGGATGCGTTGTGTATTCATTTAGTGGCATTTCGGACCACACTGCACTGCACCACGCTTAACCAAAGTCGTCTCCCGCTGTCTTTCCCATGTATGCTTAGACCTTTAAAACTACGCAACTATTTGATGCGGTTTTCTTTAGTAGACAGAGGGATTCTTGTGGAAGGTTTATATTATGTTTTTTTTTATCATTAAGAACAAGCGTTTGCAATAAACGACATACATAGTTAGCAGTTAAGGTAGCATATGTTAGCAGCATTGTATTTAGCAAAACTAGTCAGCTAGTAAAGAATAAGAAAAACTTAGAACTTAGATCATTTTTTAATGAAACGCGCACAGACATTATAACTCAATATCGTTCACCGGGTATCCTATATAATAAAATACGCGAATATAATCAAATACAAGTACGAGCTTATCTTTGTTATTTTACTTGACGTACTTAGAACTTACTTTGACAACGCGGACAAAAAAGTTCGGCCGCTGACAGAATTCGTTTGACAATTTCGATTGAAGTTCAAAGTGGAGGGGTGTTACCTACTCCTAATAACCTTATGTCTCCTCATAGAATTATTGTAGTAGATCCTTAAGGCCAATTTCATTCAAACCTACCTATACCTATACTTTGTAGCTTTTCCTGCTTCTTTTTTATGTATAAGATACCGAGTCCTGTACCTCAATTCTGTTCTTTGTTCAATGTAATGTGCTTTGTATAAATAAACTTATTTCACTTCATTCCTTGCCTCTAGGATTGTACCTTGATTTTTTCGTCGTGTAAACTACACATATCAAAAGTGTCTAGGGTTCAAGAACATTTTTAGCTCTGAAAAAGAAATCTAATTTATTTAAATAAAATCTAATTTTCTGGATTGGTCTCCTACCTAATTTCTCATGCCTGTATCAATGACTTATCACCACATTTTGAATAAATTCAGTTTTTGTTAAATATATTCTTGATTGCAATCTTCTAAAATGTACTTGATCCCTAGACAATTTTGATGTGTTGTATAACGTCATCACCCCAGCCCAACGTTTCTCGTCGTGTGGGTCTGTGCGAGGCGACCGAGGGAAACCTCCAGAGAACGGTCAACAGCGCTCTCTGTGAGTTAGACTACAGCACTACTGCGATTAGTGGCATTTCCTCCCAAATTATCATGGAAATCATTGAGGGTGATCCTCGTCCAGTAGTGGACGTCATGTGGCTGATGTAAACGATGATGACGTGCGATAGTGACAGTGCTATACCGCTCATCTAGCGCTATCCCTCTCACACAGCGAGAAGAATATTACTATAAGACCTCGTGGTACAGGGTCTGGTCTAAGATGGTGAACTAAATAAAATAGCGGAAGGACTGTACTTCTTTGCTTGGATGTGGATTATGAGTGGCCAGTCCACCGACTTGAAGTGAGATAGCAGAACTTCAGCAATAGGTTCCATTAATCAAATACCATTTTTCACGGCTGATGAGCCAAGCAAGCAGTGTCTTACTTTTCTAACGAATTTTGTAATTTTGAGACACATTTTACTCAATGCGGCATAAGCAGAAGCACTTGCTAAGGCCAGGGATCACCAAGCAAATGTAACTAAAAATAATTTCAAGGAAAAAAGCACCGACTTGACCTAGTGCTAGTCGCCCCTACGATTGTTAAATTGAAAATCCCTTCAGTTTATCTGGTCTGCTCCAACATCAAACGCTGGCTATCATGGGATCACCAATCCAAAACGGTGCATAAACGACGTAGTTATCCGTCAACAAACATAAAAAATGGTTATATACGAATACTATATATATTATGAGAAATACTCCTTTCTGAAGTCGCTTAATGATACGTTCAGAATTTATACTTTTGAACTTAGCAATGCCTATTACCTATACCTATTCAAGCCCCAGCCGGTACGGTCGGTTAAGAAAGTAGTTTCGATGACACTTCCTATATCACTAAAACATCAATAAGGTAGAGTTGTTATATCATGACAAGTAAAAAATGAACCTTACTTAATGTCTATACCATTTTTCATGTCTAAAGAGCCCCTGACAGTTAATGATGTTTTCACACAATGAAGTATATTGACATACATTTCAGCAACAATTTCATAGTTTTTGTAAGACTAATATTTCTTTTCAAGTTGTAGTTTAGTTCGTTTTTAAGATGTTTTGAAAAAGACGCGCTAATGCAGAAATGGAACAAACTTTCAGGGTTATTCAGCCGTGAAAAAGGGTATAAGGACATTGATAGGAGTTTCGACCTTAGACCAGATTCGTAACCGACTGTACAGTAAGTGCATACTGCTTTTTATATCTCAAAATCCCAAAGAAATGAATTACAATTATTACCGAGGCAGGTGAACACTTTGCTCAGCAAAAAACTGCAACAATGTCGATGTTTCGTGAGATAACTCAGCCAACTATAATTTTAACTTTGAGGAGAAATTATTGAATAAAAATGCAAAACATCTATGCAAATACAATTTATTCAGTCTTAATTGGCAACACTGAATTACAATAACTATCCATGCTCACGTTTAGTGCATTGTCAATAACGCTTTTTTCGTTTAATTATACAAAGAAAAGAATAAACACGTTAAATAATTGTTATTACAAGATTACGAATTACCGCACTAAAAAAAAATACTCATTTTATTTACAAAACAAAATATATATTATATGTTAAAAATGAAAGTGAAGTGGTAACTCGAATTCATATTTTTATCGGTACATAAAATCTTATAATTATATTAATAATTCATTTGCTTAGTAAATTTATTATACGATACTTATATCTAAGAACGTGTCACCAATTTAAATGTGAATATTCTGAAGGTTTATCAAATATAAATGTACAAGTGGGGAAATGAAAACCGTTCAAAAATCACTTTGCCTCTGTTTGCTTTTGTCTTTTCCTTAAAAGCTAAAAATAATATATCGCCATATAATTTAAGGTTTCTAGCATTTAGAACATATAATTTAAGGTTTCTACATAATTTCGACACTTACATAAAAAAAAACATTATAACTGGCCACAAAGCAAAAAAACATGAAAAATTTATAATTGAAACTTCGAAAAAAGTTTATTGAAACATTTTCTACAATTTTAGTTTTATAAAAAAATAAAAGAGTAAAAATAGCGTAAAGTAACTTCCGCTATACATTTCAGAAATATTGTAAGTAGCCATACATAATGCTATATTAGATATATCAGTCAAATATTATAGTCCTACTCTAAACCTACTGAGTATTTACGTATAATTACATCATACAAATTTTGTTTCATACATTTTTCATTATAAAAATAGGCTTCGAAGGAAGATCACTGGCTGGTTTTCGAAGCTGCCGCGATTTTTAGTTCATCTGTAACAAGAATAAGGCAACATTAATTTAAAGAAATCTAAATGAAAAAAACATTCATAAGATGTGTATAAATATTTAGGGAAAATGATATTTTGGTCTTTAAATAAAAACAAATCTATTGAAAGCAAATTGAAACGATATTCGTAATTTTCAGCATTAAAAAATTCATAGATCACAGAATGATTTCACAAAAAAAAATCAATATTTTTTTAAATGATATTTACAAAAGTGAATAGTAAAATTATAGAGGAGCCTTCATTTTAGTATCATGGAGAACTGTATTGCTTAAAAGAAGTAAAACCAAACACTAAATATAAAACTCGTATCTAATAGGTATCTCAGATTTGAAAGGTTTTGTGACCAATAAGTATGTTATTTCAGTCACTTTAAGGTTTAAAATGGCATTGTGTGTACGTGTAAAGTTTATGTAAGTAATTATTTCATTATTCGCCATTAATGAAGCATTTTTAAACTCTCTCAAGTGCCTACCCCGCTTTGGGATTAAAAGGCGTGAAGTGCATTTTTTAAACTCATTTACCTAGAGGTCGCTACTAGTATTTGTGTCGTGTAAGACGCTCACAGCTAAATACGACGTGACACTTCTATCAATATTGATTGAAGTTGTTGCAAAAAGTTTCTGTCAAACAGGGTTTGATTGACGATAGAAATAGAACACCGTAGCGTCATCTTTTGAGTAAATAGGAAACTAATTTAAAAAAATGTTTCATTCTAAACATCGTAAGCTAGGTATAATATAAAGTATCAAGCCATTTGACTCGAGCAAGCTATTAGCACTCGTTAACATAATAAATACGAAGTAGTTCATTTTGATCCGATATTAACCAATAATATTGTGTGTTGTATGTAAGATAATACATTTCGCGATACTTTTTTTTTTCGACTTCAGGTTTATCTCGTTTTTCAAGCACATGGCTGTGTCAGGTGGTCGCTGGGTTACTATGCATATTTGTTCTTTTTTTTGTTATTTTTATCAATTCCTTTTTATTTTTTTGCAAGTTTTTTAGCAACCCTTCACGTGTGGACGCACCGTGTTCTTGAGGCGTAGGCGCAAGTGTTATGGCGAAAAAATATCTTCTTTTTTTCGCTCTATGAAATTGCTATTCGGTCGCGATGTACATCCGGTGAGCTGTTTGCAGACATACTAGGGAATACAACGTGCTTTTTGTTGTAAGTTGATTGTCTTGATGTTGCAAAATTGCGATGAATTTCAGTGATACTGCCTGATAGATGTACTGGCTAACGATAAATTATTTTATTTGGGATTTTACATGCTTACTTGACTATAACGTACTTATTAGTATTTAGTAATGGAATATAATAAGTTGAGCGCCTAAAAATACTAAGTTGAGCAGCAAAATTACTAATTGAGCAGAAAAAAATTTAATTTTGTATTTATTAGCTGACCAAATCAGTAATTTTGTCGCTAAGTCAGTATTTTGGTTAGGTTAGGTTAGACTTTTTTGATGCACGTTTAAATATTATCCTTTAGTAATCATTGCTCAATTTGATTGCCTACTTGATAGCGATCCAACATTACATCAATTTTCAAGTTTGTACAAGGTCATGGTAAAAGTGCACACGTAATACAGAATAAATTCCTTCCAGGATTCAATATTATCCGTCTGTATGCATAATATATTAAAATTCAAACCTCATCGGCATCGCGGTGAAAAAAAAAGGCCCGCAACTACATATAACAATAAAATATTTAAAAAACGCACCCCATAAACTAGGAACCACCAGAATGATTTGCTCGTTGCGTTTTTGTGTGACGACCTCAAGGACACTCGTAATGTTGTACGTTTTTGCGGAGATTTTTCATAAAGAATGGGACCTTTTGTTTCGCGGCTTGCAAAAAGGTGGTCTATTGCCAGTTCGTTTTGTGTTGTTTAATTGTTATCTTCGTGTTTTTGTGATGCCGACAATGTTGGTGTATACGGACGGTCGTTTTTGACAATTAGGTGAATATATATTTTTTTTAACATCGTTGCGCCTCTCCGCCTGCCTCGTCTCAGACTTTATCGGGATCAAAATTCACACTTGTGTTTTACGAAATCGACTTGGCAATTATTGGTTGCAGTTGTTAACAGAGTCGATTTCATTAGTATATTTCTTTGCCATTGGAAACGAATTAAAGACCGTCATTGAAAATTGCCGCACGTTAATTTCATACAAATCAATAAGCTATAAAATGATAAATTGAAATTAATACTAACCGGAGCACTTAAATACAAAGACTAGTAGTGTTTTAGACATTAAGATAGTATAATACAAGTGCATAATGCCTGTAAATATGGTCGCCGGTTTCGCTAAAGACACGGATGTCCTTAGAAAAAAACGTATGCTCAAGATGCCCCTGCGCGGTACCAGCCGCTCAGTGGTCATCCTTGACTAGTGCAGGCTATGCACCTGTCTCATTCCTCAATTAAACCACGCGACACATTGCCTTAAATTATAATTCCTCAAACTGAACATCGAACCAATTGTGCTCTTTTTATAAAATAAGACTTCAGTTTGTCGGTTGTTAACAATAGATGTCGCTGGCAGTTGCACTTTTATTTTGTTTTTAGGTACACTTCATAATTTTTTCAATTTCCTATCGAGAGAGCCAATCGATATGCGAACATTTTTAAAATGTCTACAAATAAAAAAAATGCGGATGGCAAAAATTTTCCTGTCCACAGGAACGATGCACGGAACGTCAACTAGAACACTTGGTACTAGGCTCTCAGAAGTTGCCAAGAGATCGCACGGTTCGGCAGCGAGATCTTCTAAGTGGTCATGGTCACCGAGTGACGTTCTAACATCCAGCAAACGAAGAAAGATCCTGCCCAGCATCCGAGTACCTGGTTACCTAATGTTAGAATATTAATTATAGCGAGTTAGATACATTGAGAAAACTGGGAAACACGTCGAATACAGCGAACACGGAGTCCGACTACAAAACTAGAAATAATCATAATTCGTGATGGATGTTAGCTTGAGCGGCTGTAGGACCGAACGACCAGAACCAGGCTTGTACTCTGCACCCGGAAGCCAAAATTTTAATATCCATTTGCTGGGTAAAATAATAAGAAAGTAGAGTTATCTTCAGCTTATTACGGGGAGCCTTAGTACCAGGAACGCAGCACGCCCGAGAGTTCGCCGATGTTGACGTAGTAGCTTTATTTTCCGTGTGGGCGAGCGTGTACACGAAACTTTGCTGTGTGCGTTTTTTACGTCACTTCACGAGTGAATGAGTCGACGCTATCGTTCGCTCTGCGTAGTTAGGTCACGCGAATGATTATTATGATTTTTCCTAATCTGTTTTAGCATTGTATGCTATTGTAATGTGCATGGACGGTATTAGACATGCGTATTAAACATACTTCCTGACATATAAATCAGTTCCTCTGCGAGTCGGAACCGTGAGAGCAAACGAAGCAAACCACTTTTTTTTTCTAATTCGTAAGGTTGACGCTCTGTCCTACTATGTACGTATGTTCACATCACACGGTCGTGTATCTTCAGTGGTGGGAGGGGGCGAAGAACTCCACGATTTGATGCCTTCACGCTCAGGAATACGGGCTATATCTGGATATTGGTGGTTCATTAAAAAAGTGGCTCTGTTACTACGTATGCGGAAACGAACACAACTTTGCTATTAACACCAGAGTGCCTCGCTCGGCTATGAGATAGATAGCAGGTTACACACATAGTTATATTGGATATACGTACATTGGTGTGGTGTTACTCTCTCGTAGGCATCTGTGCGTCTGTACGTCTGTTCTTTATAGCTCACACAGTGGTTTTGTTTCGTTCGTGAGCGTGCACTGGTACAAATCACTAGGATAGCAGGAGTTGCGAGGAGGACGGCGCTATCACCCGTCCTTGTCGCGTGTTACATTGTATCAAACTAACAACATGTGATGTCATCCGGGCAATTTCAACCAACATTATTAAATAACTTAACGCTTCGCCGAATTATTTTTGTTAGCATCTCGATTATTACACTCCATTTTCGCAGGGTTAAAAGTGTTTCAAGTATTTTAAGACATGTTATTTTTAGTTTACGTGTTGTTTTGAACTGGCAAGTCAAAGGACTTTTTTAAAATATGCATTTTTTTTTTCGTACATTCAAAAATGTTTGGTACGATGAACCGAGCTTTTCATTTGTGGTCATTGTAACTTATGGGTCACTTTTATTGTCATGATTTGGGCTAAGAATTACAACCCGTTTTAGAGTATTATTTACCTATAGATGTCGCTAAGTACATTTATTATTTTACTAGCTGACCTGGCAAACGTTGTTTTACCAGTATAATTTATAGGCTATATGTTAGTCTAGTTTATAAGCTACAATACTACCAAGTTTCATCAAAAACCGTCGAGTACTTTCTGAGTGAAAGAAGGACAAACATCCATCCACCCATCCATACATCCAGACATCCATCCAAACTTTCGAAATTACAATATCAGTAGGATCCTCCAAATTAACTAGAGAGGTTTTTACTGTACTCAACTTGCAATTTGGTAACTTGGGGATTCGATTCCGGATTCAAAGTACGTTTTTACGATACAGATAAACGTGAATGAACATACTAAATGATTTGTGTGGAGTTCTACTTAACTCTGGCCGTCAGCGCTAAAGTTGCCTACGCCACAGTTTTAATATTCCGACTTTACTGAAAATACAAAAAATGTTAAAATACAAAAAAACATGTTAAAGAATCCATAATTTTAAGTAAAAAAAAAACATTTGGACAAAAATAAGCTTCCATAAAATATCTACAAACATAACTCAAAACTCCTATATCTCCATACTACCTATGGTTAGGCCACTTTAGCGCTGACAGGCTACAATTTATACTATTTCAAGAATGTGAGAAAACGAAAAGAATTTTCTCGATTCCCATACAAAATGACGTCTCCCTAAGCAAAAAAAATTCTATTTTGTATGGAGACGAACAATTTTTTTTCAACAACGTTTCCAAGATCATTGCTCGGGGTCCGTTTACACGCAGTATAGTACATTCGC
>SJJU01020028.1:0-14758 GCA_012932125.1 Conopomorpha cramerella
TATGTATATTAGTCACATCTTGTAATCACGTGAAGGATAGCTAAGATAGCTATTATTGGGGTACAAAAATACGCTTAGACAGACACTTCACGCCTTATAATTCTAAACTATGTGTAGCTATGTTGTACAATGTAGAAAGAGGAGTATAGTGACTGATTCACTGTAGAAAGAATAGATATGAAGCTACAATACTTTCAAATAACATAAATGAGAAGGTATTTCCAACATGCTGTTTAGGATGCTACAGTATAATATCTAACGGAATGATAAGACCTGACTCATATATATTTTATTCACTGTCATATTTACTGAAATACTGATAATGATGTCTACGTACCAGTAAAATATGAGTCACCTACTTTTTGCCATTATTTAGTTACAATGTAATGTAACTGCAATAAGATTATTTTGGGTTATGTATCTTCGAATATTTTTATTAAAAGGATACCGATACGTCAACGGAATTATGCACTAAACATTTAGCTTGTCTTATTTGCTTTCTTAGTATCCCTTTAAATAAGTGGTTGCCTGCAAGTTGCGTGCGTCTACCTGTAATTGATATTGTTATGAAATTCTTTATTGCTTCATGTGGTACAATAGGTGTTAGCTTAAAATTAAGTAACCATAACATGAGCCCGGCAAAAACACTGCAATCATAAACATATAATTACCTACTACAACGCTCTAGTATCAACATTTACAAATTAAATCAGTACTGTAGTGTGGCTTGAGCATAATTTCTCGCTTACATAAACACGATTAAAGGGAGACAAACGTTACTTGAGCAGAGTTCTGTCCTTGTGGGAAGTATTTGGCTCCAAGTGCGAGAGTCGTTAGTTACACAAACATACTGAACTAGTTGTCTCGGCAAACATTTGTTTTGCTATACGAAGTCGCCTTTGTACATCGTGTATTGGAAGACATACACCTTTTAAACCTTCCCAGAACTTCTACGTGTGATTCAAGACCAAAAATAGCCAAATTGGTCCATCCGTTCTCTAGTTTTAGCGAGAGTAACGAACATCAATTCATTTTTATATATTTCGAATTCAGAAGCATAACGTCGGATGTGTAATATTGTTACAATGACACATCAAATGAACTGATGTTCGTTAGTCTCACTAAAACTCGAGAACGGCTGGACCGATTTCGCGAATCTTTCTTGAATTATACGTGGCAGTCCAGGGAAGGTTTAAAAAGGTGTATTTCTTCCAATACACGAGGTACAAAAGTGACTTCCTATGGCAAAACAAATGTTTGCCGGGACAGCTAGTATTGTTATAAAACGGCGACAGACTTTCACTATCTGGAAAAGAGATAGTTAACAGAGGTATCTAAACTACTAAACTACCCTCACTTCCAGAGTTATAGTTGGTGAGCTTGCCCCCATATACGAAGTCACAGAGAGGCAGCTAGTCGAACGAAATCTTTGTCGAAGGTCGATCCTTAGAGAAGTTTACGAATACGTAATAGGTTAACAGGATGCAGTTAAATTATTACTAGAAGTGTTTAGACCGAGATAAGGTTAATGCATTTAAAGGAAATCGTCACAAATGAGATGATAATTAGAATATTTCACATGGAAAATAAATATAACATTTTTTGCCGATATAAAATAATACACTTATTTAAGGTACATTATAGAGTGTTATTTTGTGGGTGTGAATAAAATCAGCTAATCGTACAGGTATACCTGGAGCGTGGCAGAAACTTATTGAATAAAAACCGGTTGTGGCAACAAGGGTTTGAAAATGAAATATGTATATTATTTAGCAGTCTGCATTTTAAAGAGCAACAAAATACAACATTCTTAGTCAATATCTCTACATAGATCGTTCACATTTTCCAAATTAAATTATCAATAAACATAGTAATTAATAAACTATTGACATACTTTGAATACCCTTGATACTTACTAAATGAAGTACCTGACTATTATAATGTATACACCTAGCGGCCTGCCCCGGCTTTGCACGATTGCAATGTTGATACTAGGCGTTTCTCTACTATATTATGCATGTATTAACATACAAAACTTCCTCTGGAATCACACTATCAATTAAAAAACAACCGCATCAAAATCCCTTGTGTAGTTTTAAAGATATAAGTACAATAATTCATAGGGACAGACAGCTGGAAATAATTTTGTTTTATACTATGAATTGATAAATTGATCTTAAAATCTTTATCAGAATTTACACACTTCCTACAATAGCTTGAAGTTGTCCGTACAAATTCGTAGATCTTATTGGCTGTTTACATTCCTTTACTTACACTTCCTATGTTTCCTATTGGCTGACCGTTACATATACTTGTTGTTGACTTTACAGCGGTGTGAGTGTTAAGAGTTTATCATTGTAACCTTTTGTTCGTTTCCAGTCTCTATACGAGTCGATAAAGACGGAGCCGTTCAAGATCCCGGAGGACGACGGTAACGACCTGATGCACACATTCTTCAACCCGGACAAGGAGGGCTGGCTATGGAAGCAGGGCGGAAGGTATGTTGTCATCTGAACAAAGTCGATCCTAATCCTATGACTTTAAAGAAATTATCCTAATTCTACGGTTCACTGTTTCTTATAAATTAGCGCAATCGATTTGAAACTGATAGTAACACAAATATTATATCGCAAAGTACTGATATTATGTTAAAAAACAAATGTTCCTTTACTAGCACAACCTTTACACTAATATAGCTAACTTGTTTTTCTTTATTTTGATTAAGTAACTAGCCACTAATGACGACAAAGTAATTTTTTGCTATTTAATATTACAATGTGACTTGGATTTGGTCTCCAGTAAGTACATTATTAAGAATATAGTTTGGATTGATCAGAAAGTCTTCATTGACGTTGTTTTATATATGAACAAATAAGCAATTACTTAATGTGATAAACAGTTTTGTAGTTCTAATAATAGACAGTGAAATCGAAAACCACTTTTCTATACGTATTTATCAATATTTTATATGGTTTGCTTTAGTTGTAAACAAGTAACATGAAGGACTATTTATTCAGATCGATTGTTAATGTTAGAATGACATATGAATGGATATTCGTGTATCATAACGAGATTATATTAATTAATATTGTTACTTTGGTACACATTTCGTATTTGTTTATAAATGCCATTCAAAGGTGCCTAATTCCATTTTACTGTTAACTATAACTATTATTTATTGAAAATATCAGACCAAACATTTTTTACAGAAAAAATCTGCCAGTTTTTATTAAAAAGAAAATGCGATTTCTATCCTATGATTCTTTAGACCTAGAAAGAATATTGTGTGTCGCAAAACTGTCACCTTTTTTATCGTGGGGAAATCCGTTACGGATACCCCATCGCTAACGGGGACAGCGACGGTAACCTTGTGTAATAGTTTATGTGAAAAAAAAATTAACATGACAATTTTTTTATTGGAATTTACGCCTTTAATATCCCATAGCATTTCCACATGCATTCATTCACGTATTATTATAAATTTCAGATACAAGTCTTGGAAACGCCGCTGGTTTATCCTGAACGACAACTGCCTGTACTACTTCGAGTACACCACGGACAAGGAGCCTCGCGGCATCATCCCCTTAGAGAATATCTCCGTGAGTTTCATTATTATTGTTTACCAGTGGCGTGCACTGACTTTTACGAAAAGCTAGGCAGTAATGCCCAAGGATTAACAACTATGTATAGGTAACTTGTCTTTACGAAACACAGGTACCTACCTATCTACTCACCTACAAAACATAGAGGACCTTCGATAGTCTATGTCGTGAGTACAACAACAAAAAAAAAAGGATCTAGAAATAACTCTATTATTAGGTAGGGTAACCAAAATACTAAGGTAGGCAGTGTCTTTTTGCCTATATGGTGTGCACGCCACTGTTGTTTACCTGAAACGTTCCTACGCCATCTTAGATTAGTTAATGCTCGTCGTAAGGGCATCCCTCTTTAAAAATACTTGTTTAAGTTATTTTTTAAAATATTTATTTATTTGGGAACTTTCGTTCTCATAATGACCGTGTCAGTCCCATAATACCCTTATAGCTAGATTTAACATTTTTTATTACCTACAATACGGTAATAACTATCTATGCAATACCCAATACTGATAGCCACTTAAATATTATTTGATATTTTATAGTTAAATAACAATCGAGCCGCTTCCGAAGTTGAAAAGGAAGGAGGATTCCCACTAAGGAAAATTCACACATCATAATCATTTAGGGAGAAATATTGCACTAAATTGCGCCTCTTACCGGCATTCCGGACACAATCCATCAAGAAATGCTGTACGTTATCTATGTAACCTTGGAAAAGTAGAGTAGAGAAGAAATATGCACTATGCCTTGTAGTTAAAAAACATATGTCTCTGCCAGGAAGAATTTTCATAACGCGGGTTTTTCCTATATCAACACGAAGGGAGATTTTCTAGGGTGGATAATCGTAATAAGGTAATAAATGTTGTGTGTGACGGGGTCAGGTGCGCGCGGCGTCGGACCGGTCGCGCGCGCACTGCCTGGAGCTGTTCGCGGCGGGCGCGGACCTCATCAAGGCGTGCAAGACTGACTCCGACGGCAAGGTCGTCGAGGGCAAGCACAACGTCTACAGGTAACTATACATACTGCCAGGGGCGTGCACTGGCTTTTACGACACGGTAGGCAGTAATCCTCAACGATTGACACCTATGTATAGGTAACTTGTCTACGAAATATAGATACCTACCTATCTGCTCACCCCCAAAACACAGGACTTCGTTAGCCTATGTCTTGAGTACAACAAAAAAATATCTAGCAATAACTCTATTATTAGGTCCGGTGACCAAAATACTAAGGTAGGCAGTGTCTTTTCGCTTGTATGGTGTGCACGCCACTGCATACTACTCATATACATGAGGCAAAAGCAAGTAGACGCGCACGTCATCCTCCAGAGAATGGCCCGTACGCCGAGAGGCAGGTAGGGTCCGGGGTGTGGTGGGCTTGTTCATGAATTTAATACTGATATCCTTGTATGAGGTTAAATGTATGCGATTTCGCTTCGACAAAGTCACTCACTCCATGATATAGAAAAATCATCTCTTTATAGATGTAAAGTGGCAATCTGATTGGTGAAATTTTTTCAAATTTAACTTATTTAATTGAATTCCACAATTTTAAGTTCTTAAGGTAAAGCATGTATGTGATATCATAGGTACATGACAACATTGCGGATCCTAGTGGGCACAGCAAATTATTATTAGTTTTTGACATAGGGTCCCTGAGTGACTTTCTCGAGGGTCGCGTAATGTAACACAGTATTGGTTCATGTCCGTCACTTTTAAGCCCAAGTCTGCTTTAATTTTCATTACGGGTCATTAAGATCTGCGGAAATAGTCTCAGTTCCATGTGTAGAAACTGGCTTAAGCTTGTTTTTGCATTACGTGCGAACAAACTATAAACCTGATGTTTGGATTGCGATAATTTTTTCGCGATTAGCCCGCTACATTATAAAAAATCTCTTGGGAAGCGAACCACCTCAAATTGTGTGATTTTGCATTGCAAATGCAGATTTGCGTAAAACTATTATCTATACTCGGGACAAAGCGTCAAGCCTATTTTCTATTTATATTTATTTACTTATCAACTCTACTAAGCTAACAATTAATATTCCCTATTTGCAGGATGTCGGCAGCAACGGCGGAAGAGCGAGACGAATGGATCGCGTGTCTCCGTCGTTCCATCTCACACAACCCCTTCTACGACATGCTAGCGCAAAGGAAACGGAAGGCGACTCATCACGCGCACTGACTGAAAGGGACCAACCTATAGCGGGGGAAAGAGACGCATACAACGGACTGTTCGGTTTTGTGTGTAAACGTCTCGCTTTGACAAATAGATCTATCTATCTGTCTAAAGTTGAGATCAAAAGACGTACCAACCTACCGTTTGGATAGGGTGTCATAATAACTTAAAATATTCGCTGTATGAAAGTTAGTTAAAACGCGGTATTATGTATATGTGGTGGCAAATTAGGTTTTGTTTATGATTAGGTAATTGATTAGATGTCTAAAGTTGTGATCTAGCCATAATATTACTACTCAAGTGATTGTTGAATTAAAGTAAAACGTTGAAGTAAAGACAATATTCCGCAAAATTGCCGGATTATTGTACAGGAAATCACTATGACACGTTTGAACAGTAATTTTACTTCGAAATGCGCACGGAATGAAATGTCGGTGAACGATTTGCGACGCAGTATATCGGTGTCTTATTTCTTTACAAACGTGCAGCAACTGAACTAAATTTGTATAATGCAAAACGCGAATACATTATGAAAACAAAGACGTCCACTTAATTGTTAAGGAGTTGGCCATAACGTGTCACGGCACGATATTCTTTTTTTTAAACCGTGACGGTTACATGTTTAGGCTGGGTTCACACTGCACGATTTTTTTCGTATACCGAGTACGCACTGGGTGCAAACGATTAGTGATCTCACTCGATTTTTAAAATGCCTAAGCTATACAAGATCTCTAAAAACTGGTCTTACTGTTTCTGAACGTGCTTTATTAATTCTATCTGAGTTACAGAAATAACTGATTAAATCTAAAAGTCAATGAATCCCATTCTCTTACATTTAGTACATCACATATTCCGACAAAATCTCGTATACGAGAAAAGGTGCGCCGTGTGAACCCAGCCTTATAGTTTTGTACATATCACGTACAATAATAGTATGTCGCTGAAAATATATTATCGCTTATTAAATCCATGTAAATATCTATGGAAAGACTGATCACGTGTAGAGTAACATGCGAACAACGCTACCAAACGATTTTTGTCTTTATTGTACCTACAGTCACATACTTTGCTAATGCTATATTCGCGATTTTCTACAATTGTCTAAACTATTCCTGTTTTGTGTTATTCTAATTGCTTGCTATTTAAATTCCAACGTAGGAATCTGTTGAATGAATTAACAAAAACTTTTTACTGCATCATTGCCTAATAAAATATCAATAGCCATTATATCTCTTGAATAAAATAAAACACCATTTGTATATTGGTCTCACGATTAAAAGGCCTACAGTGGATGGCTAATGAAGGTAAAAATAAAATATTGTCACGTGAATCATTGTATAAAAATATAATAAATTCTCTTATGTTTCACAAATATGAAAGAAGAGAGTTCAACGATCTCCTGACAAACACAAGCGCGAGAACCCCGTATTGAATAATAGTATTACTCTTGTATAAAACTTGTATAGAGTTAGAGTTATGAATAGTTGAATTTTTACGATGTATTGAATGCAGTGTCACTGATTATAATTAATGCAAGGGTCTACATTGGCCTGGTTTGTTACGTACATTCCTAAAATGAATAAACCCGTTCGTATGAACGTTAACAATAAATAGGTATGACTCGTCATATATATGATTCCAGATTAACACTTTCCCGGACAGAGTACGGCTAAATCAGTTGCAAAAATTTTAACTTCTATTTCGTCTATTTACTGTCCACAAATATCTCGGCGATTAACATTTTATGTGACTTTCATACATTTGTATAACGTGCCTGTTTCACTCGCGGAAGTAAGGTATGCAGGCAAAATGTAGGTTATCTATTATTTAGCCTACATCCAAGCGTTATCGTTATCTGCCTACATATAAGTCTCAACACATCACGACTGTGATACTGAAATAAACCAGCTTCCAGAATCATAATCTGCATCAAAACTAACATTGATGCACATTGATGATACTATTCTATTGCTTCTTATAATCTATATACTTCTCTATGGTCTGATTTGACAATCGGGATAAACGCTAGGCGGAAGAAGAAACTGTCTTCAAAAAAATGTACATGAAATATCTGGAATCGTGATCCGCCTATATTTCTCTGATGAAAATTATTACGTGTATGTTACAGTTAAAACAGTAATTTTAACCACATATTGTGTAAAACTGTTGGTGACCAATTTGTATCGGATAAAGTGGTTTTTGCAGTCATAAGTGGTTTTGGCCGGTTACGAGTTTTAACTGTAACATATACGTACATCTTAATATTTACGGTACGTGTGCATTGATATGCACGTACATGTCATCCATATCATTGTCGAATATATTTAAGCCTAGGCCAAACTATCGCAGGATCAGCACCCCTAGTCATGCTCTCGAGCTTTTAAGATATACAATGCGTTGCGAGTCGTCGAATCAAGAAAGAAGAAATTGCACTAAGAGTGAAATAAATAGCCAATGAAAACGCGTATATATTTTTAAGCGAAATTAAAACAAGATTGAATTAAGATGTTTCTCAAAACGATCCTGGTAATGCTTTTTTTGTTATGTTTGTTCGCGGATAACTTCGTCGCTTAAGAACCGATTTCGATGATTATTTTTTGTTGATAAGACAATAATATTTCTAAAATGGTCTCATGATAAGGACTAGTACTGGTTGAAATCGGTTATATTTTCTTTTAAGTTATAAAATTTGTCGCTTGTTTGCTTGAGCTAGGTCTCGATCCGTTGTTGTTTAGAAACTTGTAGGGCGATTCGGGGATCAGATCGCACATGTTACGTTAGGACGCTCGCATTAGTTTGGCCTAAGCTACACATTACACATTTTATTTATATCTTTATGCCGGATGAAATAAAGGTGCGTACATACACAGAGTGTCCGAATAGTTCGAATTCGCATGGACGGATGCCGAACGGAATTTGTGTTTTAAGAAATATCTGTGAGAATGTAATTATAAAGTATTTGGTCCGTCGATGTGAGATAACGTCGGAATATCTCTGCTAGGGCACAGTCAAAATTTTGCTTCTTTCTACTATCTACGAATAAATACACCGGGAACCTTACGTAGTGTTGTTTTTAAAACATAAAAATCTATACTACTTTCATGTACACACTAGGTACATATTAAATAATAGTAGATTCTATTTTACATCGGTTTATTGTGCCCTTAATGTTTGCATTCACCTTTATTTCATTGAACCCTCTTTATTACTATCCATGCTAAGATATCTTCATTACTATCATTATTATAAAGCTTTCTCGTAGGACGCTGCTGTTAACTTGTTTTTGTATGTATATGTGGTAACTATGTTATGTTGATAATATGTATGACTGAATAATGTACTCGATAGGTAAATGTGGGATAAGGCTCTGTAAGTCGACGCTCTGTATGTTTTCTGTAATACGATTTTGTTGACTTTTTATAAAGATTTATGTTGACTTGATGGATTATTGACTCTACTCGATAAATAAACAGTGTTATTATTATTAGTATCGAGCAGTAGTCAAGCTTTAAATACATTATTATTACTAGGTAGAGAATAAAGTATGATGTTTTACTTTTATAAGAAGGTGCCTAAAATCTCATTTTGTAAGGGAAATTAGTTTTTAGTTTAGTTGAAGCGCCTACAGCTATGTGAATACGCCCTAGGCTGTTAATTTTCTCAGTTGTAATGTTTTATATGACAATTGATATTGTGCGTAATGAATAACAAGTGTTGTAAATAATTTTGTAAGAAAATATTATACATAATTTCTTTATTTATATTATTGGTTTTTATTTACTTTCCCGCCCATTTCTTACATTCTTGGTTATTTTTTGCGGGTTTGCCGCTACTTTCATAGTGCGAACCGCCAGAATGTGGAATGACTTGCCGGAGTCTGTGTTTCCTGCGCAGTACACTCTGGAGGTCTTCAAGTCACGGGTAAACAGGTGTGCTCCATCGTAGACCACATCGCTGCTTAACATCAGACAAGATGGTGGTGAAATGCTTGTTCAGTTGTGTTTTTTTTTAAACTTACCCTTAAATGATAGCCGGGAAGGAAACACATTTCAACTACTACTTGTTGCATGTTTTGAGTTATCTTTTCTATTGTGGAAGCCGTGAAAAAAAAGCAAAACCTAAAAAAGTGATTCCGGCCAGGATCGAACTGGCGGCCTTCTGCGTGTAAAGCAGATGTGATAACCACTACACCACGGAACCAGCTGGGCATTACTTTGAAATGACTGACCCTCTTCAGGAGATAAGATTCTAGTTTTTCATCAAGATGATTAGATAACATGTAATTTTCAGGTATTGTAATTAGAATATGGCGAAAAAACTTGTACTATGGATACAGCAAAAAATGAAAAAAAAAAATCTATCCCCATACAAAATGTCAGTGATGAAAAAGATTTTTTGCGTTTCCCCGCATTGTCGCCATAGTAAACATTGTTCATATTGATGAGCCCAACAACGTTTCTAAGACAATTGCTCGGGGTCCTTTTACACGCAGTATGTATGAATTAAATATGGACTCTATAAATAGCCCGGAATGTAATATAGATTAGAGGTAGCGATTTTTTAGGATCCTAAACTTCACGTAAAGAGATTGTCAATTTTCATTACCTGTTTGGTCAGTCAAAGTTCAACTCGCCTCTGTGCTTGTTACGCCGTTTGGTTTAGGTAATATCTTTGAGGGGAGTGAGGTGGGGCACCCCTAAAAAGTTTTTATCGATAATTTTATTATTGTTCATGTTGACGATCTTGAAAAATCGCTACCTCGTGTCTCGATAGGTACATTGTTTATTTTATAGAGTGGTTATATGTCCTTGGAAGCAGTGTTATAAATTTTGAGTTGCATTTTCCTTCCTACTCTGCTATATATAGGTTACCTACCAAACATAATTAATATTTTTGTTGATTTTGGTTACCAACAATATTGTTTTGTATGGTTGCCAATGTGTTATCTACTTACCTACCACACTTTAAGGCATGATAAGATTTACCTACCTATTTTGCAACTTTCCAAATAGGTATAGAGCTATTTCGGCAAATGCAACCCAGATACTGGATTACTGACAACCAATGTTTCTACCTACCTAAGTAAGACATTAAAAAGTCTGTTAGTTACATCATTCACAGCAATTTGTGTAAAGTATGGAGCAGTAAAAATTCGTTTAAACAAATGTCCTGAGTTCATTGAAACTGAGTCTCTACAATTGCTCGCATATAGTTTTTAAGTATAGTTATTATTGGTGTGTGTGTGTTTTTTTTTGCGCAATACACCGTTTCACCGACGTCGGAAAAGGAAGTGGTCGTTCTTCGCGCTTGGATGGTCAAAGAGCGTGTGTGTGTATGCGCCTATGTTTTGTGCAAATATGTCGGGAAATGTGCTACGGACCGGCCTGAGTTAAAAAGACGAGCAGTCAATATTAACGCAATTATATCCGCGACCAAACTATAAGTATACAGATAATGTTACATTGTCATAAAAAAAATGAGGCGATTATAATTATAGTAGATATGTGTATAGGTGTTCGTACATTGTACCAACACAGTGCGAACGGTTTGTACTTACCTACAACTCGTTTTAGACACGAACAAATTAACTTTTATGCCTTATAAAATAGAGGCTGCTAGAGTTTTTTTCGCAGCTATGTAGGTGATTGTGTGTAATGATTGATGTAATGTACCTACTACGAGCCGCCTTCATCATTGAGGATGCATGATTTGGTAATTAATTGTTTAGGTTACGTTTCTCTCCGTGCTGCGGGTATAAGAATAATCAGTCTTAAAAATAATTGGGTATGTAAATACTAGCTGTTTGATACGTTGTTTTGCCAAGATTTATTTATTTGAACACTATGGAAAACATACATTATTAATACTTATGAATATTATTAGTTGGTTAGAACTTAAGACAATTAAGTTTCCACTTATAAATTAATTATCAATGGCCCTGCATCAGTACACTAAATAACACTTAAATAATAATACTTAATCAAAAACCTACTTTTGACAATGAAGGGAGTGGGTAGACATAAAATATGAATTATTAACAGTGTTTCCCTGATATTATATGTAAGTATAAATTTCCCCCCCTCCTTTCTAGGCCCTTATATAGGGGAAGCATTAAAAAATCCTTTCTTATCTCATGCAGACATCATTAAAGGAAAAAAAATCAGCACTGGGATCAAAGGTTTGGGCTGGGCGTTGATGAGTCTGAGAGTAATGAATCAGTCAGGAGTTTTGTAAAATAAATAATAAATACACTTCACGCCTTTTAATCCCAAAGCGGCGTAGGCAGAGGCTAAAGCAAATGCCCACGGTTCACCAAGCGTATTTAACCCAACGTGACAGGGGGTGAGATTATGAATATTACAAAGTGATTCGGATATTTATATGACAGGATATTTTCTTTTGAGCTGAAGTCTGCTGTTTCTGTAGACCCCGTTGGACTTACGTCCATTTCAGCAGGTGTCAATGCCCGGGAACGAAATACAAAGTATAATTAGGTCAGTAGAGTAAGTATACGTTTTTATACTTAAAAAAATAAATCATCTGTAGATTATAAGGGACTCAGGAAATCGTTGTGAAAAAAAGTTAGCTCCGTAGCAGTTATCTAACTAATGTGTAGTACCTAATATTTAAGGAAACGCCTTACTTATCTTTAAAAAAAACATGTTCTCATGCATACCTACGCATAGAGAAATAACAACATAAATATTTTTTTATAATTTATTTTATAATAGTAATAAAAGAACATTATTTGGATATTTAGCTCATATTTACCTAGTCGTGTTCTAGAATACGTTTAATTTTTATAGCACTGAAATTTCCATACACGAATGCGTTTACAACAACCGCCACTTATTTTATTATTTTGGCGATTACAGAATGACAGATAGGAATAGTGTGATAAGAGAAAGTTGCGGCATCAAAGATGTAGAAAGGAATGCTTCGGTGGTTTGGGCATATAGAGTGGATGGATGCAAGGATGTTTTCTCATAATGTATGTTTATTAATTTATGTTTGAAATTTATTTATTTAGGTATCTAGACAAGTTTCAGGTCGTTCGTTTTTTGTTTAGTTTATAAGTTTTGCACATTAGAGCAACCTGTAATGTAATTCTTGTAGGTAGTATACATACATACCTACACTTCACGCCTGTTTCCCAGAGGGGTAGGCAGAGACTACAGATCTTCATTTGTCACGGTCCTGGCATACCCCTTTCGCTTCATGTACATTCATATATGACCTCCGGGTTCTAAATAAATAAAAAGTCGATTAACGGAAGGGATTTACATCATGGGCCGGGTGAGTAGAGGAACGGTCGGCCAAGAAGATGGCCTTCCAGTTTTGATGACATTTGCTATGTCACTAAAACATCAATAAGGTAGAATTTTTTTTGAGACACAACACAACATGAACTATTTCATGTGTGATTATTGTCTATTGGCATTAATAACAACCTCAGGGTGGTAGAAATTCTTCGTTGACTGTACATCGGCCAGATTGGTCATGTCCTGACGGAAGGTGGAGTGAAAAGTACAGAGATTCACACATGAAAGCGAAAGGCCTATGTCAGGACTGTGGCCAATAGAGATCTATAGTAATAATAATATCTACCCACATCTCTCGGAGACGAACGTGAAGTTTAATGTAGGTACATAACTATTCCGAAGATGTACGAGGCTCAACTTACTCGTCAGATGTATCCCATCATGGAATAACCAGTTTCAGTAGAGCTGTAATTTACAGCGCGTAAATGGTATTGGCTATGTGCAAAGCGAGTAGTGGTAGACAGACAACGACCGCAGCGCACAACACGGCAGAAATTGGAAACAAGTGCGGATGATCAGCTGTCAAAAGGTTGATTGCAGTACAAAATTAAAGCAAAGAAATGGGCCATGACTGTTGTTGCGTTGTTAACTTTTTAACATGTTGCGTTCTTACATGCTCGGCTAATACTAATTGATTGTCTTTTATCTCAGTTTGTGGTTGGAAACTAATATTATGTGTAGTAGTTTCAACCCCGGTTTTTATATATATATTAGGTAATTTTACAAACTATTCAATAAATTTAACTCAAATATTGTCAACTACTATTTTAATCTTTGGTTTTATTTATATTTGCAAAGAAAACTAAAAAAAAAATACATTGTTATTATTTGACAGCTTTCGCAAATGTTGTAAACGCTACGCGTCGCCACCGTCGCGCACATAGCCCATAGGTTAGTAATAAGGTAGAGTTCCCATATTGGGACAAGTAAAAAATGTCTTTTGACAGTTCGAGTTTCAAACTTCAAGTGGTAGACTTTCAACAATAATACAAGTATCTTCTTGGCCGACTTAACATATTGAATGATGTAATTGATTACTTTTATTATTAATACTTCATCATAACTAAGTAGATAAATATTTCATTTTAGATATGTGAAGAGGGGGCGTAAACCTCAGTTTAGCATATACCTACGGCGTGTTTCTTTTACATTACATTAAGTGTTTTAAATTAAACTTTATTTTTATTTCATATTGATGGAATAAAGTTATACAATAAGTTCATTACAGATAAGGAGTTCGTTGTTCCGTCTGAGCGCGGTCCAGTAGTTTCCACAATTGCTCTTTATTTTATGTATTGATATGTATTTACCACGTCACACATACATACTTACATCACAAGCAATATAAATAAATGAATACACTTCACGACTTTTAATCCTAAAACGGGATGGGCAGAGGCACTACCCACGCAAATACCCTACTAAAGCAAATACCCACGATTCACCAAGCGTATTTAACTCAAAGTGACAGGGGGTGAGCCCATCGCCGTTATAGGGTTCACACACCTTGTGGTGAGCGGGTTTCATCACGATGTTGTCCTTCACCGTACGAGCGTTGCGTTGCGTACATAGGCTCTGAAAAAGAGTTCCATTGGTACACGTCCAGTAGCCGGACTCGAACCCGGGACCTCCGGGTTACAAGTCAAGTATCCGACCAAC
>SJJU01020034.1:0-10389 GCA_012932125.1 Conopomorpha cramerella
ACTTTGTTTTTGTTGTATCGTTTTGGGGGTGTCGGTAAACGATGAACGCTGACGTCATCTTCTGTAACTTTTGTTTTCAGTGGTTCAAAACTTAACACTACGTTTTTGTGTGAAGAAAAAGACGCAGGTTCGGATGATGACACTGATGATGAGACTGATGATGAAAATGCAGACAATGCAGACGATGCAGAGAACGATGATGTAGACATGAAAAATGAAAAGTCTGATCCGAGCTCAACAGCCGATTCAATTGGAGATATTAGTACAGTTACATTCAGTGTTATGTTTGCTATGTTATATGCCGCCCTTAATTTGGATGAGAGTGATATCCAATTATCGGATCTGAGGAGGTTCCTTCGCGAGGGTAGACTTAGTCTCAACGACTGCCTGAAGTATGTTCCCGACGAGTTGAATGTGAAATTGATACCACAGTATTTAACCTTCGTTGGGTCTTACGCGCTGAGAATAAATCATCTACATATATTAGAATTATCATTTTCTCTTTTCAAGGAGTTAGATTTGGGTACACCTATTGCGCCGAATTTCTCTTATCTTGTTACGAGATATTGTAAAGAACTATGCTTGCCAAAGGACTTTCGGGAGTTGGTGCTGTCGCTAATGGCAATGTTCCCACCAGAAACGTCACTGGACCATTTCATGCGCTATTTTAGATCGTTTCCAGACTTTGAGACGTCAGTGATGGCGTACATAGTAGTTGCTCTCAAAATAGCCTTTGGCTTGGACGACGTGTACGATGTAAAAATTACGAAAGTCGTCGATGAAGTAAATTACGAGCAGTTTCATTTGAAATCGTTTCGTGTTGGCTTTAGTGAAGAAACACAGAGACTATTCTCATTCGGTGAATGGTTGAAGTATTTAGAATGTAGGAAATTAATCATCTGTAATTACTATCAACCAATGGCGTCACATTTCCAGTTAAACGTAGGCAACTCCTTACATTCGGACATCTTCACATGTTCACTGGTGAAACATAAAAGGAAATGTGACGAAATCACTCATAATATCTTGTCGAAAATGACTGTGAATGAACCAAATGTTATACGCAGGGAAGAGTTTCCGTCATCACTGACTCCACTCACTGCATATACTGAGTTTCTGTTACGAAAAACGAAAGACGAAGAATTGAGGGTATTGTTAAGTGAAGATTTTGCCAAGTATGATATAAAGTATGCCTGTCGTGACTTCTATTTAGTTCCCGACTCCCTTACAAAAAATTGTATAACCGGCGTTGATGAGACTAAAAAGATTTTTAAAGATACAATCACTGGCACTCTCAGGTATTACGAAATGAAAGTGAATCACATTAATGTATTTTTGAGAGACATAGAAACAGATAAGTGGTTGAAACCATTCGAAAAACCTAATGATAAAATAGATACTGTTGATAATGATGATGCTGAGGAAAAAGATAGTAAAGGATTAGATGATAAAGTAACAGACAGTCTTGAGGAAGTTAGTGACAATGATGACATATTTGGCGAAACAAATAAAGTTCAAGATTTTTCGGACATTTCGTATGACCATAGTCAATATGAGATAGATCACCCTGTAGATAACTTATACGATGACACAAATATTAACAATAACAATGCAATCGATAATATAACAGACAATAAAGAAATGGACGCCATCAGCTTGAATGCCACAAACGTTTTTGACTCTCACCGTTTTGATAAAGAAGAAGTTGTTAAATATTTGGTGTTAAAAGCATGCAAGAAACATAAACTCCCCGTACCGTTTATGTACAAAGAGAACAGAGTATACCAACCGCAAGCCACGAAACGGTCACAGAAAAATGACGTCGAAGCAGTCGAAGTGAAGCCACGAGCCAAATTTCCAAATGGGAAAAGTACAGCTGACATATTGGCGCTATATAATCTTAAAGTGCAAGAAAGCAATAATTCAATGGAAAACTATATTTTGAATGCAACAGAACCTGATATTGCGCTTGACGAAAAATCACCGGCTAATGTAGATATGTATGTAGACGAACCGGACGTACCAGAAAATGACGAATTTGACCTCGTAAAGGATATATCTATGTCGGATGATATAAATGAAAGCAAAATGGATACATATCACGACATCAATCAAACAAAAAGCGAAAATGTAGAAAAAGAATTGACAGACGAGGAGTCTTTGGATGACAATTCAGTGAATAGAACAGAGGGGGGCAGTAGTCATTGTGTAGAAACAAAAGCGAGATACAAGAAAAGGAAAATACATGAACGCCCTAAAATACCAATAGACATTGTCCGTAATGTTGACGATGACAAATCTAATTATCCAAATCTGTGTGAATCAAATATTAAAGAGTTCAATTATGGTTATATACATTACTTAGGCCACATCTTCCATCATAGTATAAACCGTACTCGGGCCTTCGACGCTGAAATGATAGAAAACCTACCGAAAAGTTATCGATATATTCTAAGAACATGTGCAGAAATCATTGAGGTGTCCCCTTACCGATTATGCGCAGTGTTGCAAAAATTAGAATGTGTAATAATAGAACTATTGAGACATATACAAACTGCATAAATGCTAAAACGCAACTGTATGTACAGATTCAGAAAATACACAACGCACATGGACTTTTGGAAAGAGAGTAAGAAATAGATTTTTATCAACAAAAATGGCGTTGACTAAGCGTCCGAGAACGTGTTAAGTACATGTGTCACCAACCCACCCAACTTGCCCCTTTTCTGGGGTCTGTACGAGATGACCGAGGGAACTACAGTGATGTAAACCACAACACCACTGCGATCGTCAATCCGCCTGCCAAGCGTAATTAATCGATTCGATTAATTACGATCGAGCGATTATTAATCGTAGAATCCCCCCCCCCCAAATGATCATGGACATAATTGGGGGAGGCCCTCGTCCAGCAATGACCGTCATAATAATGATAATAAAAAGAATGGGGGTTGCACTAAATTAAATAACAATAAGACACAAGTATAATATTGCGTGCCGTGGTTCACGCGAAGAAAATAGGCTTCGACTCAGCTTATTTGCTTTAGCAAGTGCCTCTGCCTACCCCGCTTTGGTATTACAGGCGTGAAGTGTATTTTTTATTTACGGGATCTGTAACAATAGGGAATTTCATTTGACATTTTTCTGGCAGATTTTGGGGCGGAGAACTGTCATTACTGTCAAAATTTGGAAAGTATGACAATACTGACAGTTCCCCGTCCGAAACTGTCAGTATTGTCAGAAAAATGTCAAAGAAAATTCCCCATTGCAGCTTATTTTTAATCTTTCAAGTTCTTGACTTAATTGAAGAAATTGAACCTTATTTAACTGGTGATATTGTCAGTAGTAGTGGATAGTTTCTAGTTTAACAGTCATAATTTAATGTACCTGTATATTTTAGGTATTATAAGTCATGCCTTAATCGGCTGCGTATTGTGAATTTAAAAAACTACAGTCCTGGAGCTTAAGTCTCGTTACTCAGTGGCGTGCACACCATATGGACATAAAGACACTGCCTACCTTAGTATTTTGGTTACCCGACCTAATAATAGAGTTATTTGTTATATACTTTTTTTTGTTGTACTCACGACATAGGCTAACAAAGGTCCTGTGTTTTGTGGGTGAGTAGATTATGTAGGTTTATATATTTCGTAAAGAACTTACTTACCTCTAGATTTGAGTTAAAAATCGAAGTGATTGATTTAGGCAGTGGTGTTTTTAAATAATGATAACAACAAAATCAATAAAAAACTTAGTTTATCTGTTTTTTTATGGGGTAATTTCAAGCACCCTATTTCTCTTAGTTATGACAGATGGCGCTGGCTTAGGGGGGATAAAAATCGACGAACTTACTAACTTAAAGCTGTGACTGTAAATTGTTTTATTGTTTGTTTACATGTAACGAAGTGTCCGTACTTTGAATAACTTTCCCAAATAGGTATAAAAAACATACTAAAATATAACGGACAGAAGTCACCCCGGACACCCACTAGCGACATCTAGATAAGGTTTTTTTGGAGTCTGAAAATTCCCCATTAATTCCATAGCAATTAGAGATTGATTGTTTCTGTCCAACTTTCTAGGCGTTTATAGTTATGTATAACGTAAGTAGGTATTAGGTATCCTAAACAATGTATAATTTACAAACCGTCGTATTCATAAAAAAGTTAAAACGTTGACTAAATAGTTGACGTGTATCAACTTAGATTGGTTTGTCCGTATTTGGCGTACACATGACCAGCCCCCCTAGCACAGCGCTCCAAGAAAGAAGTGACAAGACATACAACGCGGTACGATTGGTTGAAACAAGCTGAGTCGTACGATGTGTGACATAACAGCCAATCACAGGGCGTATTTGTTCTATGTCTTGTCTCTCTTGACGCGCGTGCTCGGCCTGCTGTAGTGCAATTCTCGTATTTTTGCTCGATCACGATTACGTTTTGGTTTAGCTTACGCTCGAGTTTAGTCGAGTCCAAAAATTACCAGAATACCGTTTGTTTGAGAAGAGTAATTTTAGTCTTGTTTGTTTACGAGAATACGCTTTGACGATTCCGAGCCGTTTGACGTACTATTGAAATTCGATAGTAACATGGGAACGATAGAAACAAAAGAGTTTGGACTAAGTTGAGAGGTTTTTAGTATCGACGAAAATACGAGAATTGCACTACAGGTTATGACACCTTTACTAACAGTGCACTAGCGCTGTTCTAACTTTATGAATACGAGAATCCATGTTTACCTTTTTTATTATTTGACATTTAATTGATTTGTGTAAGACACCTTTTTTTTTTTTTACGTGGGGGAATCGGGCTCGGGGCAGACGGTGGCGTGTCTGCCCTAGCGACCTCCATCGCTGACGGCGGTTACCAGGTCATAGGGTAACCGCCGCCCTTCCCGGGGCCGTACAAGTAGGTGCCGGGGACCCCACTCCGACGCCCACGACCCCAAGGACCCCTTTTAGGACGCCTTATACGCCAGGTAGGGGATACCGTAGTCCTATTCTTGTCTAAACGCCCGGAACTACAGGGCTCTGTGTAAGACACCTTACTTGAATATATTAAGATGTTTTGGTAAATTATTTAATGAGGTGTGATTATTTTTTACGAAACGAGGCTGTGTTGATTTTGTTTTAAGTTTCACATTCTTAGTCGGTACTTTGTTTAATTTATTTTATGTGTTAATGTTACGTTTTTTTATTAATTATATTTAAGGTCGCTCTCTGTGTGAAGCAATAAATGCAGTACTTACTAGCTTATCACTTGTATTATTTATTTTATGCTTAGCACCTAAAAATGGGAATATTGCCACAAATCTCTATGATGCCTAAATCCCTGGGAAATAATTTAATATCTTTTAAAATATCGCCCTAATTTGATATTTTAAAACATTTCTCGTCTTGAGTGTCATAAGAGGCGACCAAGGGAAGTCTCCAGGTGCTGCAGCGTTCTGTGTGCGAGTTAAACCACGAAACCATTGCGTTCGCCAACCCGCCTGCCAAGCGTGGCGATTATTGGCATTTCCCCCCAAATCATTATGGAAATCGTTGGGGGAGGCCCTCGTCTAGCCGACGTCTGTGGCTTTATGATGATGATGCCACAAACCTCTGTCCTACTTAAATCCTTGGGAAGTAATTTAAGAAGTATCCGACCAACTGGACTACAGAGGCTCCGTCGAGAGCGTCTGTAGTCCAGTTGGTCGGATACTTGACTTGTAACCGGGAGGTAGCGGGTTCGAGTCCGGCTACTGGACGTGTACAAATGGGACTCTTTTTCAGAGCCTATGTACGCAACGCTCGTACGGTGAAGGACAACGTCTGATGAAACCCGCACACCACAAGGTGTGCGAACCCTCTAACGGCGATGGGCTCACTCCCTGTCACGTTGGGTTAAACACGCTTGGTGAACCGTGGGCATTTGCTTATTAAGCAAGTGCCTCTGCCTACCCCGCTTTGGGGTTAAAAGGCGTGAAGTGTATTTTTTTTTTAAGATCTAAAAACGATACTGTCCAAAGAGGCTGTAATGTAAGGGTAATGGGAATTTAGGGAAAAAATATACATTCCACGGCGGGAGTTTGTGGAATAACTAATACTGGATATATGGAGCGGAGCGAAGGACAGCATAGGTATATTATATACAGAAAATATGCGAGAGGCCGAACTGACCACAGTGCAGTGCAGTGGCGTGCAATTGGAGAGGCGTATGTCCAGCATTGGTCAAATATGGGCTGATGATGATGACGAACATTTGAAACAGGCTTATTTGTATAATTGGACAATGTACGGATGCTAATGATTTTGAGACTCATACATACTTACACTTCACGCCTGTCTCCCAGAGGGGTAGGTAGAGACTACAGATCTCCATTTGTAACGGTCCTGACATACCCCTTTCGCTTCATCCACATTCATACATCTTTTCATACATGACCTCCGGTTTTCGAGTATTTCAGACTCAAGCCACAGAAACTTTGTTAGATTAGACTTAACCAACAGAAACAAGCCACATTTGTTTTGCCGTAGGAAGTCGCTTTTGTACCCCGTGTTTCGGAAGAAATACACCTTTTAAACCTTCCCTGAACTTCCACGTGTGATTCAAGACCAAAAATAGCCAAATCTGTCCAGCCGTTCTCGAGTTTTAGCGAGACTAACGAACATCAATACATTTATATATATTTACTAGCTGTCTCGGCAAACATTTATTTTTCAATATTATTTGAATAAATACACCTTTTAAACCTTCCCTGAACTTCCACGATTAATTTAAGACTAAAATAAGCCAAATCGGTCCAGCTGTTCCGGCAAACTTTTGTTTTCCCATAGAAAGTCACCTTTGTACCCCGTGTATTGGATGAAATAGACCTTTTAAACCTTCCCTGGACTTCCGCGAATAATTCAAGACCAAAAATAGCCAAATCCGTCCAGTCGTTCTCTAGTTTAAGCCAGACTAACGAACATCAATACATTTATATATTTTTATATAAACGGAGTGTAGGACGTCCTCAGGTAAGGTGGACTGATGATCTACGCAAGATGGCTGGTAGAAGCTGGATGCGAGAAGCCGAAAACAGATCACAGTGGCGTGCAATTGGGAAGGCCTATGTCCAGCAGTGGACAAGTATGGGCTGATGATGATGATATATACTCAGAGGCACAATCAACCGCCCACTCGGCTAAAGTGGCATAACTTTGTTTATAATAATTAAATGCTTATGGTGTTGAACAACAATTTGTTAAGTGAGTAGTTTATGATAGATTGAAACATTTTATGACCTTTTTTTGAGATACCCTCAAGTGAAAAAATCATGCAATAATGAATTTATGAAGTTACATCGGAAAATGTCAGTGGGCGGTTAATTGTGCCTCTGAGTATACATATGTCCTGCCAACGTGAAATAAAACACACATAGCAATCGTCCAGTTAATTTATTTAACCACTTATTTAAGACTTATCAGGTAGCCCCCACACTTTGAGGCTGCCGGAGTCTCTCTTGCGTTCGGGCGGCTCCTTGTCCTCGCAGGCGAAGGCGAGCAGATACCGCGATGGATGCCACGACACTGTGAACGTGGCTGCCGACACCGGGATCGCCGCTACTTTGTCACCTGTGTGAGTGAAGAGGTTGTTTTAGAACGTGTTCTATTATATCCGGGATATTCCCACCCACTTTCCCACCACTGTGATTCCTGTTAGAGCCAGGATCTACAGCGGCATCCAGAGTAGACAAGAGCTCAATCAGTGACGACTGGGCTAGATCCCGGAGGGGCCTAGGCTTCTGTCTTTGATCCCACATAGTTTTATTAAACTAAAGACGGTATAGAAATAAGAAGAAAAAATACATATATGCGCTGCATTGCAATCCATACATATGATGTTTTTTTTTGACTTCCCTAACCTAAATAGTGGGAGACAGCATTATTACAATCGAGGCACAAATTGCCTTTCGGGAGAGCACCACGGGTGAATGCGGAGGATAAGATAGTGTTCTATGGATGTGTACTCGATGATTATCACAAGTGATTTGGTAGATAGCAATCGTACTCGGCAAACGGAGTGTAGGACGCCCTCAGGCAAGGTGGACTCATGATATACGCAAGATGGCTGGCAGGAGCTGGATGCGAGAAGCCGAAAACAGATCACAGTGGCGTGCAATTGGAGAGGCCTATGTCCAGCAG
Source organism: Conopomorpha cramerella (assembly GCA_012932125.1). NCBI lineage: Eukaryota > Metazoa > Arthropoda > Insecta > Lepidoptera > Gracillariidae > Conopomorpha > Conopomorpha cramerella. The sequence goes on from SJJU01020034.1 coordinate 8,165, forward strand.
TGGACAAGTATGGGATGATGTTTAAGCAACCTGATACAGGCTTAACGCTTAAAAGGAGGCTTCCAACATGAAGATGTGTTAATTTTAAGTTAACGAAATAAACTTTTTTTCTATATTTTCTATTGTAACGTACCAGTCTCCGTGTCACCGATGTCTATGACGTGGTCCTCGCTGGCGGAGGCTAGGAGGCGCCCGTCGAAGCTGAACGACAGAGTGCGCACGGGCCACTCTAATCTGCGTGACAAAAATAGACATGCACTATTTATTTACACACTAGTGGACGCCCCGCGATTTCATTCGCGTAGTTTAGTAGTACCTGCATCTCAAATTTTAAGCGTCTAACTTGATCCGTTTAGATTTTTCATACAAAAGAATTTTCCCGTTTATTGCCGTTCCCATGGGAATTCCTTTCTTAGTGCACCCCTATGGTACCTAAGCTACGTCCGTACCAAATTTCAAGTGTCTACGTTAAGCCGTTTGGTCTGTGCGTTGATATGTCAGTCAGTATGAAATCGCGGGCCGTCCACTAGTAACGTTATAAACCTAAATTTAACTGAATGTTGAGTAGGGATTTTGTGGTGTGGGGGGAAAGTAGCATTGATTTTTATATATATAGGTAGATATCCATCCCTAGTTTATTCAGTAAACGTTGTTTTGCCAATATACATTATTAACCGTGTTTGCCTTCTATTATATGTCTGTATTGTACATAATTCGATGGTCCCTATTAAGAAAGTCGGATCTACAGAACGGAACATGTTCAGGAGAGAAGATAGTTTTGGATATTAAAACTAAACTACTTGTGGTGCATACTTAAAATGTACAACAGCTTATAACCTTTGGTACCTTTACGTGATGTAATATACGTATAAGTGTATAGATATTAATATCGCCAGTCTAACGGTGTAGAAAAGTACACTATTGCATATTCCTAAAATTGCACTACCGACATTTTTAATTGGGACCATCGAATATGAACCTTCCTTTAAAATAGCCATATTACAAAAAAAAACCGTCTCGTAGTTACATCTAAGCATACATAGAGACAGACAACGGGAGGTGACTTTGTTCTGTACTGTGTAAAAAAAAAATATACACTTCACGCCTTTAATCCCAAAGAGGGGTAGGCAGAGGCACTTGCTAAAGCAAATACCCCCGGTTCACCAAGCGTATTTAACCCAACGTGACAGGGGGTGAGCCCATCGCCGTTATAGGGTTCACACACCATTGTGGTGTGCGGGTTTCATCACGATGTTGTCCTTCACCGTACGAGCGTTGCGTTGCGTACATAGGCTCTGAAAAAGAGTCCCATTGGTAAACGTCCAGTAGCCGGACTCGAACCCGGGACCTCCCGGTTACAAGTCAAGTATCCGACCAACTGGACCACAGTACTGTGTAAGTGTTGAGTTAAGTGAGTACAAACCTGGAGAACACTCGAAGGCAGGCCAATTCGTCAGCGTCCCACAGGGAGACCAGCGCGTCAGCTGATCCAGTCGCGAAGTGTCTCCCTGACGGCGAGTGCTCGATACAGATGCACGTGCCAGGATGAGCCTTCAACACAGTCTGCAGCTCTAGGCCTGGATAGCTGAGGGTGCATAAACATTCACAAATATTTGAGGCCGTCAGCGCTAAAGTAACCTAACCCTAGACTTTTTCACTTTTACACACTTAGAGTTTTTAGAATAATGAGTTTGAATTAGAATTATGGATTCTTTAACTCGAAGCGCCTGTAGTCCAGTTGGTCGGATACTTGACTTGTAACCGGGAGGTCCCGGGTTCGAGTCCGGCTACTGGACGTGTACCAATGGGACTCTTTTCAGAGCCTATTTACGCAACGCAACGCTCGTACGGTGAAGGACAACATCGCGATGAAACCCGCACACCACAAGGTGTATGAACCCTATAAACGGCGATGGGCTCACCCCCTGTCACGTTGGGTTAAATACGCTTGGTGAACCGTGGGCATTTGCTTATTAAGTAAGTGCCTCTGCCTACCCCACTTTGGGATTAAGAGGCGTGAAGTGTATTAATTAGAATTATGGATTCTTTAACTCGAATGAATTATTTTGACATGTTTTATAAGAGTTTCGTATAATGCACATTTTATTTTAAAATAAGCATTTTATTATTGCATTGTAAGTAGGTTATTAATTACTAAGACGTTTATATTTTATTCTAAGCATTGTATATTTTTTGCCTGAGATACAGGTTCTCAATAAAGAACC
>SJJU01020036.1:0-13277 GCA_012932125.1 Conopomorpha cramerella
AAAAACTTTTCGCCAAGTTTAGCAACGGAGCAATGTCGCAGCGGCAACCCAAGTAACGGGAGCTCCTGCAAGGTTAGGTACACGGTTGTTGAAAAATCACATTTACAACTCTTTAAGTCATTTTAATGTTAACATTTTATCAACATTAGAAAATGTTAAGTAAAAGGCACAATGCGGAGTCGTTAGCCTCATATTACATACCTAAAAACATTATTTCGGACCATATTATATTACCTACATTTTGAAAAAATAAACGGTTGTAAGCCTAGTGGTCGGGTAAAGAATTGGGCGTGCAATAGGAAGGGGTTCAAGTCCGACTATATACACACATCAAAAGTGTCTAGGGATCAAGAACATTTTTAGCTCTAAAAAATATAATTTATTTAAATCAAATCTAATCTTCTGGTTTGGTCTCCTACCTGATTCCCCATGCCTGTATCAATGACTTGTCACCACATTTTGAATAAATAATATGAATGAATTCAGTTTTTGTAAAATATTTTTGCAATCTTCTAAAATTTACTTGATCCTAGACACTTTTGAGGTGTGTAGTATCGTATTCCTTGCAAACAACGAGAAACGGGACACTTTCGCCGGATCTGAGGCGATACCTGCAGGACGTTCTTAGGAGATTCCGAAGTCACCTGACACGCACTGCCGACGCGACACCCACCGAAGGGGTTTTAATTGGTGATAGTCCGACACAACCCATTCTCTCCTCTGGGCGACGACTGGGTATTTATAACGGATTTTTCTTAAAAAAAGGCCTACCTATAAGACTTTCAGAGACTGTACAAAAGCAGTAGTACAAAGTATTTTTATTTATAAAAAAAATGTATTTAAGTAAGTATATTTCGTTGTCTGAATTCCATAACACAAGTACTTTAGCTACTTAACATGGGATGAAGACAATGTGTGTGTTGTAAAAATATTAAAAAAAACTCATCTGAACAACTCGCATCTAAGATTGTAAAACCCATAACGGTGATGGAATCTAGTTGGGTAAATACGCTTGGTGGACGGTGGGCATTTGCTTGGCAAGTTTCTGAGCCTAGCCTTTAAAGGGCTGAGGAGCTAGTGCTCCAGGCTGATCCGCACAACGTTGCTAAGTAGGCCATAATAATTATCAAAGATATGAACATTTTTCGGTTTACAAAACGAGGCGGATGTTAGGAGGGCGTAGTAGGTTAGGTAGGCTTATTTACAGAAGTGTACAAGTGCGGTGCACAGAAAAATCATAACAATCGTTGAAGCCGGAGTTGGTTTACAAACACTGTCTCTAAACAATCTGTCACTGATGTAAATGGTAAAAAAACTACACAATTCTTGTGTCATAATTTGGACATTTTATTTTATTTTGCACCGCTCTACATCGTATGAGAAGTACCTCGCAACGTCGCTACATTAACATTGGAAACATATATTCGACCGGGGCAATTGTGGCTACGGGGTAAAAGTCGGCGTACGACGTTACGTACCTACTGAATGTTCTTACATGCAATACTAACAGTCACAATATTTAAAGTTTTAATAGAACCGCAATCGCATTTGCCCCGGTTGACTATACATACACGATTCTTATCTCAAAGTCATAATGATTAATTAAGGAACACTATGTAGATAAATATATTTATAAGCTGTAGATGGATATCACAAATAGGTACAATTTTGGGACTTTACCTTAAACCTACGTGGGGCTATAGTTGAATGACAAACGAGAAAAATTAAGTGTTTGGTAACCTTGAATACATATCACAAACCGTTACATCTAAGCTAGTATTTATTTACACGCAGTGGTTAAATAGGTAACAAAACATAAGGAAGTTATAATAGGTATAATATTTACGGCCACGCAAGTATTTTAACAAGAAAACCCTAAAAAACAATATTACCTAATAACTAACTACCTCCGACATAAGACTAATTTAAATAAAAACAGTCATTATTCACATTATGATATACGACAATCTTGTCACTAAATAATAATGTGTTGGATTTTTAAGTCGCAACAGAACAACAATGGGTGGCTCGAGTCAGTTTATTGACTTGAACTGTGGCATTGAAATGGAATGATTCGCAGCTATTATGGCAGGAGTACGTCGTCGGCGGCGGCGCGGCGGCGGCGGCCGCGGGGAGCGACTCCCGTCCTCATATCATCGTGCGACATCTCGCCGTGCTGCACATGCATACAAGGCTCACCCTCACAGCTTTACCTACAAGTAGCACATACTGGACCAATTACAAATATGCTATCAAATTTACTGTCGGTTGCAAGGTCCAGACAAACAGTACAACATCGTCCATGTGAGATGTATTTTTTGCAATTGGCAAAAAGTCTTGGTATAAGTGTGGGGCACTGCACATTGCGCACTGGCCTAGTTGTCATCGGCGGTGTCGACGCCGAGCGCGCGCTGGATGACGAGCTGCTGCGCGTGCAACAGCTGCGAGAGCGCGCGCACGTCGGCCGCCAGCGCGCGCACCGCCTCCGCCGTGTCGTCCAGCCGCGCCGCCACGCCCGCCAGCCCCGCGCGGCCCTCGCCGCCCGCCAGCTCGCCGTAGCTTGACTCGTTGTTGTTCTCGTACTTCTTAAAGCAGTAGGCGCCGGTGGCGGAGCCGCTGCACGAGATCGTGTGTCCGTACTGCTTGCGCATCTTGGCGATCTCGTACGCCGCCATCATGATGTCGCGCGGCAGCCGCTTCTCGCTCGGGTTCAGCGGCTTCACGCTCAGCACCACGCGGTACGCCTGCGGAGACACTAGCGCCGACGAGTGCAAGATCTTTAAAAGACATTTCGGAAGGTAGCCATTAAAGAGCGCCAGTTCCATGTACGATATAAGTTTGGTTTGTCGCACTAGTTTAGATAAGCCAGCCGTTTTCCGAAGGCCCTGGATGTCGTGGACCGCGATACCGACGAGCAGGTTCATCAGCACGACTGTCACGAACATGAGGAACAGCACGTAGGTGATCTGCGCCGAGAACTCGAGCAGCACGGGCGGGTCGTTGCCGTCGGGCTCGTTTAGCAGCAGGTCGAGGTTCAGCTCGCCGATCATCATTGTCAGAACTGTTATGAAACCCATAAACGGGTTAGCGAAGGAGGAAGAGTCGGGAAATATCACACAAAAACTAATTGTAAACCCGATCAGGATACACGAGTAGGCCATTAGGAGTTTCGCAAATTCCTTCTGTACTTTTTGGTACATAGCAACGTACGTCCCGAAGACAGGTAATTGACCAATCATTAGCATGAGATTTGTCCATCCGGCGAGCACGGCGAAGGCGCCGACGTGGTTCTGCCAAGTATACGTGATGTTTGTGTAAACATATGATATTAAAAATACGCTAACAATAACAAACCATTCTATTATATTCTCTGACTGCATCAGATACTGTTTCACCGTAGAATACCCCGCGATGCCGTACACTTTACGGAATATCTCGAAAATCGTGATCCCCGCCAACACCCACCACTGCATCTCTATAACAAACGGATTTTTCCTCAATAAATCACCGAGAATTGACTGTTTCTGGCAGAGCTCTTGCTCCTGTATAGTTTCCTCCATGTCTTTGCTACCATTATAGCAATTGTGCGCGAGCGCAGTCAGTACGTAAAGTGTTAGACATAATACAAAAATAAAACATAAGAACAGTCTAGCAATATAGTACTTTCGTATCTTTTCCCACTTAATGTAGAGAAACGCAGAGCACAGCGGGTGTAGCAGGACTTCTTTCTGACCTTCGTCTACGAACGTGTTCAAATAGCTGATTTCGCGTGGGTAACAGTGCTGGAGGATGCTCCGGAAGTCGAGTTCAAGCTCGACCTCGCGGTTGGTAGACTGGGAGTGGTGTAAAGTGATGGCGCAGTCCAGCTTGCGCGTGATCATGGCGAGCGAAGCGGGTGTTTTGCGCGCGATCACGTTCAGCGCGGAGTTGCCCTTCTTGGAGCGGGTGGTTACGTCGGCGCCGTGGTAGATTAGCGTCTCCACGCACGCCGACAGCCCGTCCAGCGCTGCCAGGTGCAGCGGAGTGAAGCCGTATTCGTCCTTTTGGTTGACGTTCGCGCCCCAGCTGATGAGCGTCTCGATGATGTCGCAAGCGCTGTCTGCCTTGCCCACGGCGGCGTGCAGCGGCGTGCGCTTGTCGAAGTCCATCGCATTAGCGTCGGCGTTCCCCTTCCGCAGCAGAGACTCGACGCACTCCAGACTGGAGGAGCGCGCCGCTAGGTGCAGCGCGGTGAAGCCCCGATGGTTTTTCAATCTCGAGTCGGCCCCTTTGCTCAGGAGCAGGTCCACGCACTCATTGAAGCCACCGTCGGCGGCAAGATGCAGCGCGGTGGACTCTCGGTCCCCCACCCTCGTGCGCACGTTGGGGTCAGCTCCGGGCGTATCCAGTAATATGTTAAGGCACTGACACATTCCTAAATCGGCAGCCAGGTGAATGGCGTTCGTGCCGCCGGGTTCGATCAAGTTCACATCGACACCGTGAGAAATAAACAACTTGAGACACTCGACAGAGTTCGATCTCACAGCACAATGGAGGAGACCTCCTTCGCAATTGACGTACTTGACGGCGGTGTGCACGGAGGCGCCGCGCTCGATGAGCAGGCGCGCGACGTCGGCGGAGTCCCCGAAGGCGGCGCAGTGCAGCGGCGAGAAGCAGCGCGGCATGTAGGCGGGGTCCAGCCCGCGCGCCAGCAGGCGCAGCGCGGCGGCGCGGGCGGCGCTGAAGGCGGCGGCGTGCAGCGCCGACAGCCCCAGCGCGTCGTGGTGCAGCGGGTCCGCGCCCGCCGCCAGCAGCGCTCCCACGACCTCGTCCTGCTTAAGGAACGCCGCCCAAAACAGACAAATGTTCTTTTCGGCGTCTGTGGCGCTCGCGAAATTAGCGGGCACGGAGTCGGCGACGATGACTCCAGACTCCAGATCGTCGAGCAAGCGCAGGCGGCCGCCGGCCGCCCGCATCTGCTCGTGTGCGCTCTGGCGCAGAGATTCGGTGCAGATGTGCGCGGCTAGGTCCAGCGGCGGCTCCTCGAAGCTGTCGTACATGTTGGGCGCGCTTTCGGCGGGCGGCGAGGAGCCCGCCAGCACGTACTCGAGGTGGGCGGAGGCGGCGCCCTGCTCCAGGCTGCGCGGGTCGGGCGGCGGGGCGCGCGGCGGCGAGCTGTGCACGCGGGCGGCGCGCGGGCGGCGGCCGGCGGGCGCGGGCAGCGTGCGGGGCCGCGCGGGCTCGGGCTCGGCCGCGGGCCCGGCGCGCTCGGGGCGCCGCGCGCGGAACCATCGCGCGCTCAGCACTCGGCTTGCGGCAGGCATGCGGTCGTCGGCGCGGCACAGCGCTCACTGCCGCCGCGCGCTCATTGTAAACCAATTACCCGCGAACCGCGTATGAAGCGAGTTTTTTTTTCGATTCAACTAGTTATCACAATGAGCAGGTTTGGTCCCGGCGACACTGATTAAATGTTTTTGTTGTTGAATTACACGTCGAAGTTTACGTCCTTGCGGCGGAAGTACCGTTGCCAATGGCCACCGACGGCCGACTGCCCGCCGCGGTGAATCAGTTTCGAAAGTCGCGAAGAGGACTGTGAATTACCTACTAGGTACTTACCTACTATTATTATTATTATTGGCGAGACAGAATAATGATCATTCAACAAGAATTTGCATTATTGTCTTACTTTTAGATATCTACAAATAGGAGCCTATTTGTTAGTTAGTAGGTACCTACTACATTTACTTATAGTCAATTACTTATATTTGACATCGGATAGAATCCCATGCTGGCATGTCTTTCTTCCTGGCATTCGTAGGACTATGGGTTCTGGAGATTAAAGGGTTTATTGAGGCTATGAGCTAGAAACTGAACACTGTTCACACTTTTAACTCCTTATTATGGTAAATGTGGCCGAGAGCTCCTCGTGAGCCTCAGTTAACTCTTCTGTTCATTGTTGAGGCGTTGTTCCTTTTTAGTGATTACGAACGCGAGTGTATGTATATTTTCATCGAATGGAGACCTGTTTGTTTTAAAGAACGGTTGCTTCTTAGACGTTGGCAGGTAGGGGAGAATTCCTCGAAGTAAACATAGGTATTTGCTCAGAACATATTTGTGCGAACACTTTTCAGCGATACTTTGTTAATACTAAGTATCACTGCCTCTAAGTAATGTGAAATCGATGTAACGTTTTGTCGAAGAACAAAAAAAAGATTTTGCGTCGACACATCGTACATTTTTTTATGCGAACTCAGTTGAAGGACACAATAGATAACACGCGGATAATTGGACCACCTGCCGATGCCGTCACGCGGTGCAGCGCCTATCGGAGATTTACGTGGATATGGACATCCGATACAGTGTTTCCTTATTACGCTTCGTATAGACCAACATGAAACTTGTGTCAGCATTCAATCGTAACCTATAGTCAATAGATAATCAAAGGGCTATTTGGAATAATTCAATACGAGTTTACTATGTAAATAATATAATTTAAAAGTCTTGTGATCTGCAAAACGTGGGAAGGTTTACAATTTTTTTTTCGTAAGTATTGTACAAAATTATAATAATAGATGAAAAATAAGCATTTGGTACGTATTGGTATTGGTTGGCTAGTTACCTCTATGTAACCTACAGTTTGTAAAGCCAAAGCAGATGCAGGTCAGTAGCAGGATGGCTGGTCGCCGACGAACTCTCTTGCACTTGACCTTTAAGCCCGAACGCGTTTGTGTACGGAAGTTAGATTAGCACGAACGAGTTGGAAGATTGTTAAATTGGCGAAGGAACGTTGTGTACGTGGGGCAGCTTGCAATTTTATGCATTTTCTGTATATTATATAGGTACCCACAGATACCTACATGCTGGAACACTACTCTAACAATCAGATGCGTAAACACAACAATACTTTAGCATCTATAGTACATTATTATATACTAAATATTTGAGTATCACCTACCCAGTTTGTCTTTGCATAAATCGCGCTGATACACCCTGTTCAAGCACAACTGTGATACAAAACGTAACTTTATATGTATGTGTTCAGTACCAAAGGACGAAAGTGGTTTATTTTGCGACATCTTGAGACAAGATTTACGTGTATTGCAGCGACAACACTCGCCGGCCGAGCACACAATAAGTACCCGAGTATCACTCTATTGTAGAGGCGCGGGAAATACCGAATGTAATCAAGATTGCATAAATCATAAATTGAAACGCTGCTGGAGATGTTGGACTCTGTATTGGGAACTGCGCACTGATGGAGGTAATCTGTCCCGGGCCCGGGCTGACGTCACCAAGGACAGGCGTCTTGCGAACATTGTCATAAAATAGAACGCCTTCCGGTTTCCGGGACTCCCGAGGTGTAAGTGCTCTGGATGCTGTCCGTACCTCGGAGTCCCCACAATAGCTATACATTAATCTTTTGTCTATTTTTCCAAACTGTATGCAGTGCGAAGATAGGTACTGTGCGCCAAGACGATGGGAAATGTTAGAACCTAGTCGTTAGACTTTTATTAACAAATTGTAAAGTAGCGAGTGGTCAAACGTTGGATAAAAGAAGGTGCCCCTTGGTAGCTGCCCGTGGACCGTGACTTCCGGTCTATTGATGAATACATACATTGAACGAGTGGTCGCGCCCTGCTAGATACCTACACACGTTGTCCAATCGGTACTCTACATTGCGCTACAATGTATAAACAAAACATACATATACTAGCTCTATTGAGTGGCATTGTTGAACCCAGCGTGTCCGCTGGTCAGACTGGCCGCAAGGTCGCGCCCAATACCATGGGAACGCAAAGTCATCACGCTGTTGATCCAACTACAGATGTGAAATACCCAAACTGCCTCGACTAATGGCAGGTTTACGCGCTCGCGCTGGATGAAGCAGCGCAATCGGAACTAAGTAGCTAGATACGTGATATTATTATGATCATTTGTCTTGTTTTTTTATAGTTGACTTGTTTTTATACTCGTTTGGCGACACCGGGGGGTACCTACCTACTTCAAAAAACTAGATTGTTTTTAATAATTACGAAAAATATTTACAATAACCACTTTGTTCTGAAATTACTACCAATAGATTGACAAAGTTGAATTCCGATCAAATTCTCAAAATGTTTTTTTTATGAATATACCTAATGCACCAGCGAAATAACAGTCGGAGAATACAATTACTTAGGTAGTAAAGACACACAACATAATAATTATTTATTGATTTCGACCAAGGTCATATAAAATAAAAACAAGCATACAAAATGAAATACAATAATAAGAATACACAAATTTAAAATAACACACAAAATAAATTATTGAATTGCTTTTTATTTATTTAATTTTAATGAATTTTCGCTCAGATACGTCTGATTTAATTACCCAAACAGGAACTAGTTTTGTAAATTATTCAGATTTTTGGTGATGATGGAATGCCTAATAAACTTTACCTACGTAAGTAATGATATTATTACTACAAAAAGTTAAAACACTATTGAGAACCGAGCATGATGAGATGCATGAAAGAATGTGACCAGCTGGTCACCAGTTTCTTTTTATCACTACGAACAAGCGTTTGACCACCATCCTGTCTGATGTTAAGCAGCGATGTGGTCTACGGTGGAGCACACTTGTTCAGTAGGTACCTATTCACCCGCGACTTGAAGACCTTCAAACTATACTGCGCAGGAAACACAGGCTCCGGCAAGTCGTTCCACATCCTGGCGGTACGCACTATGAAAGTGGACGCAAACCGTTTGGTTCGCGTAAATGGCAAATCCACCCGGTATGGATGACGTTTTGCCGTTCTCCTGGTTGTCCTATTGTAAAAACGCGATGGGGGTATTAGGTTATGCAACTCCGTAGCACACTCTCCGAAAGTCCAGTTTCTATTGTTGTCGTTTCCCTGTACTAGCACACTACCTACTATAGAGGCAACAACAGAAACCACCTATTTGACACCAACGTCGAGTTCATGCCATGTTAAATCAGCCTTTTTAATATCTGCTGATAATCTTAGAATTTCGTCCTATTGGATAATAGACAATTTTAACAGGTGCCTACATCATGTATTATGTTTTGGACTCTCTAAAATTATCCAGCGGCTCGATTTATTTGCAACTCAGTGTATACTGAGTGTTAAAGGGTCTCGAGCCCAAAAAGCCAATGTCTTAGAAACGTTGTTGGGCTCGTTTATACAGGGTTACTGGTGAAGGTCTGGCCATAGCAAAAGGTTTTTTTTTTAAATTTACGAATTAATTTCATAGTAATGCATTTTTTTCTCCGATATATGATTTTCGTAGCATTATAACTTTTATTTAATTATGATTTTGCGGACGTTATAACGTATTTTAAAAAAGCGTATTAATGGGCTAAGAGCAAATACTAAAAAAATACCAAAGCCATTAAATAAAAAAACTAGATACCTTGAAGGTCAAATTTTGGAGAAAATCCAAAAATATACTAAAATTGGCATAGCTCCTAAACTATAACACTTTAGTTAGAGAAAGTTAGCTTTAGTTAGGTATCAAATAACCTCCTTTACATGACCTCCTTTTGCTATGGCCAAACCGTCACCCAGTCACCCTGTATAATACTTTTATTAGAGATGACATTTTGTATGAAGATGAGATTTTTTTTGTCATTTCCACGCATTGTCCCCGTAGTAAAAGTTGTTCATATTGACGATAAAACCCAACGACGTTTATAAGACCATTGATCGGGGTCTTTTAACACTCAGTGTAGAACAAAAGGGCTACGTGAAACATATTCGTGGTGAAGAAGTGGTGCACATGTGCCGCGTCGCGTGACCGCGCGGAAGGCGCAATCAGCTTTATCTCGCGGCATCAGGTATTCTTAGCAGTGCGCGGTGCAGTTCCCACCGCCACTCCTCCACGTTTCGGACCGCTGCGCTGCCACTCGCCTAATTATAAGATTATCTCTTGAAGTACCTATAATACACAGTGCACTCGTGTACCGCCCAAGGACAGTCTCAGCTGTAGATCCACATCCGGTGCTTATTGAATAAACAATCTTGAACATCAGTCCCATTACACTCTTCATCGCTGTACATGCATACACATCATAGCCACAGAAGTAGACAGAGACTATAGAGATTCATTTGCCATGACTTCTAACATACAGCATGAATTCGGGGTCACAATCCGGACCCACTCGGCAAATTATAGCGATACAAATAGTATAGTTGCTGAACAACTTTTTTTTTTGTTACATATTTGTGTGACCATAATTTTTATTGTAAATGTTGGATAAGAAACGATACATTTAAACAAGTTTGAAATGTCTCAGTCACAAAAGCAACTATACTGTTGGCATCGCTATAATTTTCTGAGTTAGAAAATGTTGGTCCGGGTCATGACCCCGAAGTCAGCCCGTATACTACTTCATATACCTACCTATATTCATAAGTTTTCGTCGGTTCCTTTTCACGCCCTCACCGATCTAATAGAAGTATGTCCTTCGGGAGCGAGTGTAGAATGTACATGTCTACCTTTCAATATTTCAGTTCAGTTTAGTTATAAATAAAAGACTCGTTTGTAATGTTAACATTTATTTGACTAGAACTACGGCCATTGACAATTTTACGCCGCTAGATATAAAGTTTGCAATAAATAACACCACCCAATAAGGTGTACAACTAGGTATACATAAATACTACATTTTGGCACAATTAATTATAACAAAGACTTTTAATTAAGGGCTCTATGTAGCGAAAATAGTGCCACGAAATGAAAATAGTTTACTTCACGTTTTTTTATACTTAACAGGTATAATAATATCCAATATGCTGGTTGAACATTAATTATTTTTATTGGGTCACGCTCTTTTGCTACAAAGTTTCTTTCTAAAAAAACATTCAGATCAACAACATTTTATTAAATTATAATCATACTTTATACTATGTGATGCACGCGAGCGCAATCGCGACACATTTTTTAAACGAAAATAAATAATAAACTTTATAAACTTAAACCTCTTACATCTATCTCGTGTATCTTCCGCTCTTCTACACATATTTGCTGTGTCCACCAGGATCTACAATGTCATGTGCTTTATAATTTGTACCGTCTGTTACCAACCATTGTAGAACGCAAATAAATTTATTGAGTATCTCTATACAATCAAAACTTTCAGCACATTTAGCAATAATATCAATTCGTCAAGTAGACTCGACTAGTTCTCACATTCATCATCACGAAGAGCGTCTGTAGTCCAGTTGGTCAAATACTTGACTTGTAACCGGGAGGTCGCGCGTTGGAGTCCGGCTACTGGATGTGTACCAATGGGACTCTTTCAGACAGAGCCTATCTACGGAACGCAACGTTGTACGGTGAAGGACAACATCGTGATGAAACCCGCACACCACAAGGTGTGTCAATATTACAACGGCACTGGGCTCTGGGATTAAAAGGCGTGAAGTGTATTTTTTTCTCACGTTCATAGATTCAATAGTTAAAACCCCTACACTGGACCGGTTTTTAAGTAATTGAAATTCAAAGAGAAAGTAACTATACTTGTACTAGACAACAGAGTAACGAGATCTAAGACGCGAGTGACTCAGCTCGTCAATGAGAAATCACAGTTTATTAAGATCGTACTATTGGCCAGTGTCACTTTATTTGGGTTATATCATTAGCTACTTTGAGCCGTGTTGTTCTAAGAAGCAGTAGAGTCCAATTACTGAGAAGGTTGCGTGCGCCGAGTCTATTTAGCGAGTTGAGTCACTCTGAGCCAACACAGTTTATACATAACTGTTGTCTGACAGATTTTGAGGTCGTTGCCAGACAACGCAGATCAGTGACGGCCCACTAAATATTACTTTTTGCAAAATGTACATAAGATTTTGTTAACATCGCTGGGATTTGCTCGCCCGCGATTTAAGGCGTTACACAGTCTGGTAGCATTTAGAAACATTGATTTATACAGTAGGCTTCGGTTAGTAGTGCTTTTCTTAGAAACGCTGTTTTATTCGTGCTCTTCTTAAGGCGTTTCTCATTTCAAATAATCCTACTTTACTACGTGATGCACGCGGGCGAAATCGGGACATACATTTCAAAAATCTATACTATAACAAAACTGTTCGGGGTCCAAAACTGTACATGGGTGTATATGAAGTTGCCGTTACAGAAGCAGAATTTCATATTTCAGTTTGTGTAATAATAACAATAATTTTATTCATATCTGTTGGCTCTAAAATACTAATATCTAGGTACGTTATATGACAATCATCATCATCAGCCCATATTTATCCACTACTGGTCATAGGCCTCTCCAATTGCACGCCACTTACAATATTGTATTAAATACAATATCAACATACCCGGTACATACCAGGTATATACCGGGTAAGTGTAGGGTAGGTAGGTGTGAATCTTGTGGGTTTGCAACAAGTTAGAAATGTTAATTGTGAGATACAGGAAACACTAGCAAGTAATCATTCACAGCACTCTGGGTAGGTAGTAGGTATTGTGTTGTCGTTACTGCCTCTTACTATCCTGAAATTGTGATTACACAGAATGCCTCACAGCTATAAATGCCTATTGTAGATGGAATATTTTATTGAACTGTATTCATGTGTTTTTTTCAGGTTGAATTACTTGTTGGTCCTGTTTAATTAACCACGGTGAATGACAGCAGTGCGCCGCCTGCCGGGCTACACCGGCAGCATCTAACTATAGTCAACACATCTAACATAATAATTATAATCCTTGGAATATACGCTACGTTACTGATAATGTTAAATAATAATAATATTACAAAGTGTAAGAGGACCCCGAGCAATGATCTTAGAAACTTTGTTGGGATCGTCAATATGAACAAAAAGTGATTTTTTTTTTCATTTCCCCACATTGTCGCCATAATAAAAGTTGTTCATATTGACGAGCCCAACAACGTTTCTAAGATCATTGCTTTGGGTCCTTTTACACTCAGTATAGTAGGTACAATCTTCTAACTGTAATTTTATGTGTTGGACACATAAAATTATCTATATGGTGTATTATATATATGGTGTCGTTTCATCATGGTTCGTTTATTGAACCTTAAATAAACATTTAGAACGCTTATTATATTATTATTTCTTACAAACTGGTAACTAGTATTTTAAAAACAGAACATCAGGTATAAACTGACACATATTTTTCAAATAACAAAATCGTTCGATGTTAGTGTGGTGTAGCTAGAATACTCTGTGTGTGCGAGAGGAGACGTGGAGTGTGAATACGAGTATGTACTTAGTAGTAGAGTAGTGTTCATGGAAACATGAACAATCACTCATTACACGTTTA
>SJJU01020048.1:0-13607 GCA_012932125.1 Conopomorpha cramerella
GCAACCGACGTGGACTATCACTAACACATGCCTCAGTTAATGCTTCGTCCCAATGTTGGTCATCATCGAGCAAGTGAAGCGCTTGGCAAGCTGCTATAAATGTAGGATATTGCTCTTCGCCAACAGTTCAAAAATAATAAAGTTGCCGAATAAGAGATTGATCAATGAGAAGTGTTTTTGAAAATGACAACAAAGAAATGGAATACTTCAATTCAACTTATTACGGACAGAACAGAAGAATCAAACAACCACAATTATATTCACAGAACACTCTACCACAGGAAGAATTGTAACTCCATACAAAAAATAGGGGTCAATTTTTTGCTTGCAGCGCCATCTATCGTCGTCTAAAAAAAATAAATAGTTTTTCTTTGGCATAACAGATGGCGCTAACGATAAACGCGGGAATTTTTAAAATGTACCCGGGGTATTATTGTTTATCTGTCTACTTTAATGCAAAGAACATTCTCCCAAGATTATCTCGAAAAAGGTTCTGTTCTTGTTGCGAGTCTGCAACAGAAATAGAGCTCACTGCGAGATAATCTTGGAAGATGTATTCTTTGCATGTTGGAGTGAAATAATATGTTGAAAAATTAAAGTTATTTATATATTTAACATGTTTTATTTGTTTATTTACATACAATGAAGTAACCTAATAGAAAAACACATTATTTGTATGATTTTAAACATTTTGTGGGCACATTTAAAGTTCTGCCATGGTTTATTTCTTTATATTTGAATATATGTTGTAGGTACAATGGTGGACAGAGTTATAGAAGTATCAAACATGGCACCGCAGGGGCATAACAATATACATTTAACTGAAAACTACTACTACATTGATATAAAAGTTTATAATTTGTATCTAGCACAAATTTAAGAGAATCTTTAACATTCTTTATCTTGTACCTAAGCGACAATATTATATAAACTTTAAATGAATACTATAAACTTACCATGCTAATAGCTCTATCCTATATTCATAAATTGACTACCTACTTAATTCCTAAAAAGGTCTTCAATGTCATACAGGGGCTTCGATAACAGTGACTTTTTGAGTTCAGTTTAAAATGTTTGTGAATCTTTTATTTGTTTAATAGATTTTGGAAGATGGCTGTAGACTTTAACACACATTCTGAAACTTGACGATTTCAGTAGTTTATACTTTGTCTCTGGTAAAGCAAGCCTCTAGGTTTCAGTTGTTCTGCTCATTCATACATGGGAAACCGACATTAGTTGTCGCCATTTTGTCTTGTCAGTTGGCAAGAAGTAGTATTGCCAGGGCTAAAACCAGAAAGATTTTTTTAACTGGTAATTAATCTCAAATAGGTATGAGACAAACTCTCTAAGAGTTGACCAGGGCTGGTTTTGGTACTGTACCACAGAACACTCTCCCACAGGAAGAATTGTAACATCCATACAAAAATAGGGGTAATTTTTTTGGCTGAAGCGCCATCTACCGCCGTCGCAAAAAACTATTTTATCACAAGTAGGTATGGGGACAACTCTCTAATAGAGTTGACCAGGGCTGATTATATTACAACCAAGAACAGTTAAACCACAACACCACTGCGATCGCCAACCTGCCTGCCAAGCGTGGCTATTACTGGCATTTCACCCCAAATGACGGATCTCATTGGGAGAGGCCCTCGTCCAGCAGTGTACGTTATGTGGCAGATGATGAAAAATAATTTCAAGCAGACCAGACTTTGCATTTATTTTGAGTATGAAACTGCTAAGCGAGTATATATAGGGCTCTATCGATATTTCGATAGCGCCATTTAATATACTCTCAGCGACATCTATGAGTGAAGGTGTGAACTGCGCGAACGATATGTAATACGAACTTTGTACCTAACTAATTTGTGTTTGAAAATTTCGGTCTGGAAGAGCCGGGTGAAGTATAGGTTATATGGTAGTAGTAGTAGATACATTGTATGTGTGAAAATAGGCTTTCTAATCAATTATTGTTTTTTTTCGTACATCGATAGGTATATCTATCTGAACATTAGTACGTGGATGTCCCTGGTTAAAAATCAGAAGGACAACAGAACAGAAATACCTAGTTATGTGTAGGTAAAACATCGACGTCGATCTTAGTTTCCCAGTGTTTAAAAGGTTTTCATAAATTGTAGGAACCACAGGTTTTTACCACGGTACCTTAGATATCCAGGTTTTATCCGAATCCTAAGCTGCTGCAGCCCGATCTGAGCTGTTCTAATTTTTTTTGTAACAATATTCATCACACAATATCAGTCTACTTCGTTCAATATAATAAAAAAAGGGCTAAAAAATTGCATAAAAAAAGTGTCCCGGGTGAGAATTCGACCCCGGACCACTCACTTTATAGTAGTGACCATTAACCACTGAGCTATCGGTGCTTATGAATATCGTGTGAAATAATCCATTGAAATAATCCAAAAAAAAACATTCCGTGCATTTTACCTATCCTCAAGGAATTTGGGGATATATTATAAAAACATGAACCTCTATAACTATGAAAACCTATCAACTAAAAAAAGTTTCATTACGATCCATTCAGCCATTTGGAAATTGTAGTTTTTTCATAATCCTACGGGAACCAAATTGAATTCCGGGATAAAAGTTAGCCTAAATCCTATTCCAGTGTATAAGGTATCTGCGTGCCAAATTTCATCAATATCTGTCCAGCCGTTTTGACGTGATTCGCGGACAGACAGACAGACAGACATTTCTTCCAAAAATATGAAATTCGGCTTCTGTAACGACAAATTGATGTACTCCACCGGTTATTTTGTAAAAAGAATCAATGTACAGTTTTGGAACCTGAACAGTTTTATTATAAGTATATAGATGATAGGTCTACCAAACAATTAAACTGCTTAAGGCATTCGTGCACTAACTTATTGTTGCCATATAGTGAAAACTACCTACCTATTGGACTTATAAAACATCTAACTCTGAAAAGAAAAAGGTTAACCAAAACAAAGGTTGTTGTATGTCTCTGTTGATTAGCCTCCGCTCAAGCTCGCGGCGGTTGGGCTCCAATAATTATTGTCGCCAGAGAGCAGTTTTACCAGCTGACATTTTGCACACAATATAGACCCGCCACTATATTATGATACCTTACGCCTTACACATACCAGTACATACGCACAAATTTACTCATATATCCATCCAACAACAACACATAGAAAACAGGAGCGTGTGTACGTACAATCGTAAGATGCACTAGTGCGTGATGTTCCACCATGCTAATACTGTATTTAATATATATTATAGCTGTCCTTTTTTTTTTACTATTATACCTTTTTGAATAAGAATGAAAAGGCGATAGTTATAATGGCAGATTCGTTTAATGAGCGTACCGGAAACAGGGCGCTTATATAACTAATGTGTAACTTATACATCGTTTTATCTTTTAGTCTGTCTTCCTTTGAGTATGTCGGCAGCAAGTACCACATTGACGGTTTGTTGTTTTAGCAAGGTTACGGCAACCTATAGACAATAAGTCACTCTTATAGAGGCCGAAAGATTATTTTGAATGAATGAATGAATGAATAAACTCTTTATTGCACACTGTACATTACAAAATGTAAAACTAACAATGGTAAGATTGCAAATGGCGACCTTATCGCTCAGAGCGATTTCTTCCAGGTAACCTAATCTATATACATATAAAGGAACTTAACATCTAGTGTAATGGGTAGTGTGTGTCGCTATCCGGTCGAGCATGTTCTAACCTACTACTAAAATAATAAGAGTAAATAAGTATAAATATACATAATAATGGTAAAAAAATAAAATAAAATAAAAATATTTACAGTTACTATACATACTACTATACATATATAAACCAAGTAAATATACTGATACATACCAATTGAATACATACAATATAAGCACAAACTAATCTGATAACATAAGGAAATGTTCTCTAAGTTTGGCCTTGAAGGATTCAGGCGTTTTTAAACTTCTTATGTGAAGAGGGAGAGAGTTCCACAGACGGATTGCAGTAACGGTAAAAGAATTGCTAAAGAATTGTTGGGAATGTTGAGGACATTTAAGCGTTAAGGAATGGCAGGAGCGCATAGAGCGACTACTGGACGAAGAAGAACTAATAAATTGAAATTTACTTTTTAAATACTTAGGTGCAGTGGGACTGAACAATATGGTGTAAAGAAGAGAGAGGACGTGAGCATTCCGGCGCAGACGGATGGGGAGCCACTTGAGCTTGGCGCGAAATTCGGACACATGGTCGTATTTACGGAGACCGTAAATGAAGCGGATGCAGTAATTTTGGAGTCGCTCAAGTTTGTTAAGTTGATCTTCAGTAAGGTCAACGAAACAGGTGTCAGCATAATCTAAGATGGGGAGAAGAAGGGATTGAGCCAAAGTAATTTTGGTGGCAGTGGGCAAAAAGTTACGCAACCTTCTGAGTGATCCAGAGGCGGCAAATAGCCTTCTGCTCACCTCATTTATTTGCGGTATCCACGACATGTTTTTGTCGAAGATAACGCCAAGATTTGTCACACTGTCACTATACGGTATCTTCGCACCGCCAAATATTATAGGAGCAATATTAACCCAGTCTACCTTAGCAAGTTGCCTGCGACTACCCAACACAATGACCTGAGTCTTAAACGGGTTTACCTTCAGGCCGTGGTGCTTACTCCACTCAGACACTTTTTCAAGGTCCTTGTTAACTATTTCAATAGCAGTCGAGAGGCTATCTACTGGAGCTTGTGTATAAAGCTGCAAATCGTCTGCATAGAGATGGTAGGAAGAAGCAATGTTGGATGAAATGGAATTAATGAAGATGGCAAACAGTAGCGGAGACAGAACTCCGCCCTGTGGGACACCTGCAGTCGTGTTACACCAATCCGAGAAAGAATCTTCAACTTTAATTCGCTGCCTACGGTTAAGCAAGTAGCTCTTGAACCAGGGGATCACTTCCGGGGGAATGTTGAGAGTGGCCAGTAAAGCCAGTAACACGTCGAAGTCGACAGTATTGAAGGCATTACTGAAGTCAAGCAGAGACAGCACCGTGACCAGGCCAGCATCCATACCTTGTCGGATATCATCAGATATGTTGATTAAAGCAGTCACAGTGCTGTGACCAGGACGAAAACCGGATTGAAAGGAATTTAGTAAATTATTTGAAGTGAGGAATGAACTTAACTGGCGATGGACGAGACGCTCGAGGACTTTAGACAGAAAGGGAAGAATGGAAATCGGACGATAATCCGTAATATTGGTCGGTTTGTTTATTTTAGGCAATGGAGTAATCTGAGCGTCCTTCCATTCCGATGGAAAAATACCGGACTCAATTGAAAAATTGCAGACGTTGGTGATAATGGGTATGATGATATCCAGTATGGGCACCAGCATGGCACGGCTAATGCCGTCGCTGCCTACTGCATTCGAGGTAATTTCGCCAATGCATCTTGTGACTTCAGTCTCGGTGAACTTAGAAAAATTGAAGGCGGGGTGAACGGGAGTTGGAGCTGAAAGAAGGCGATTTATAGTCTGGAACTTTGTGGGACCATCAAAGTCAACCGGGGCAGAGAAATGCTGATTGAGCTTATCTAAATCAATGTGTTTATTAACATCATTTTGACGACATTTCCCTACCCCAATGGATCTCAAAAATTTCCAGACTTTCGCCGAATCTCCGTTTTCAACGGATTTATGGATATGGTGTCGCTGCGCATCCCTACACATCCTATTACAGCGATTGCGTGCGGCCAGGTATTTGGATTTCAGCAGTTCATTATTTGGCGAAGTTTTTAGTCTTGATTTAGCTCGGGCTTTTTTATCTATCGCTACCTTAATTTCGTCCGTTAACCACGGTGCTGGAAGATATCGGACTTTGATGGCGCGAACAGGGGCATGGGTATCATACAGCTCCATGATGATTGTGTTAAAAATAGAAATTTGCTCGTTAACATCACTAGCTGTATGAAACCCACTCCAGTCTATGGCGCGAGTGTCCTCTCGCAGGCGCTCAATATCCATACCACCAAAATTACGTTGGAGAAGTATTTTCGCTTTTGCTTTAGGAGAACGAAGTTTATATGAGAGGTATATCAGGTCGTGATATGAGAAAGCATCAGCGGGGAGTTGACCGTGTTTAACAACGTGGTCTGGAGATTTGATTAATATGAGGTCGAGAAGCGACGGTGTGGAGTTTGGGAAATGATGAGTGGCTTGAAGCGGAAGGATTTTAATATCGTTGGCGTGACAGAGGGATTGGAGCAAGTCGGATCTATGATCTTTCTTTATGAGACAAGTGTTGAAATCGCCCATAATAATGGTGTGGCCATACGCTGAGGCATGGTCTTCCAAGAGCTTTTCAAAATTATTGAAATAGTTGTCACGCAACGATGGACTATAAAAAACACCTAATAGAAGTTTACTGTTTGCTAAACATACTTCGACAAAAAGATGCTCGCCGGCTGCAGCGACAGGCGGCTGGGGCGACGCACTGACAACCAGGAACTGGAAATGACTACGTATGTAAATCGCCACCCCACCACCGCCGCGATCCGTGCGATCGTTCCTAACGAGTTGAAATCCTGGTATTGAATATGACGTCGAGGGTAGACAAGGCTTTAACCAGGATTCGGAAACAAGAATAGCATGTATGTTTCTATTGTCGAAGTATGCTAACATGTCAGGAAAATGCGCTGGAATGCTCTGGGCATTAATATGTATGACGTTGAAATTTTTAGAAACGTCCTGAAATTCTGAAATTAGGGAATTCCCAACAGAAACTATATCGGAAGAACTATGGTCAGAACTGTTCAAACTATTTGTATCAGTTAGCTGCAGAAAACAGTCGCCTTGACTGTCATCACTCACGTCCGTGCTCATAATAATAAAATAGATAAATTTATTATAATACTGTATATCCTAATACGACTAAATAATAATAAAATAAATAAACAGTACTTCGACAACAAATAGACCTCCACACACCCCACACAAACAGGAAAAAATAATATTAGTTAAGTAATATCACACAACAATTAAATCTAACATACTATGAACATACTATAATATAAATTATAAAAATAACGTCGGCGTGAAACGGAACGCAGCGATCAGTCCCCAATCGGCAGCCATCAGTGTCTGCCAATCAGAATACTGACAACTAGCTGGCAGTGTCAGCTGTCAGTAGCCGGTACACGCCACACGCAACAAAAACTACAAACGTCATGGCACAAAGAAAAAACGTTAACCTAGAAAAAGAAATGCAGAAACAAAGAACTGCCACACGATTAAAATAATAAAAAAGTACGCTAGAGGAGACTAAAGAGCGAAAAGCCCGATTCGTGCTATTTCCTACTAGTAGGGGCCGCGCGCCTTTGCCTTGTCGTGGGAGCACCTGCGATCTTGGCTGCCTTTGCTTCCGACCTCGCAACCGGGGCCAACGTAGATGCCGACGCAGCAACGGTGGTGACGGGGGTGGCTGCAATCCCGTCGAGATCAGCAAGGGTGACAGCGGTATGCCGCTCCCCATCCGCATCCAGGACGAGTATGGCCCCCTCCTTCGTCCATGTCTTTGAGACACCGAAACGTCGCCGCGCCGCCAGGAATACGTCACGCCGGGTTCGAGTGAGGAATTCGGACAGCGTGATACCAGTGCCCTTCAGTGCAGTCTTTGCGAACCAGACTGTGTCCCGTACAGAGCTGGTGGTGAATTTGATAAGAATGGGCTTTGGTTTACCTTCAGCACCACTCCGCAACCGATGACACCTCTTTATGCTGGTGGGGTGTAAGTTAGACAACCCGAGTTGATCCCTAAAGACTGCACACAACTTGTCACCAACATCTTCAGCCTTCGCCTCAGTAACTCCATGCACCAGGAGCATACCCCGACGTCTCTGCATCTCTGCGTGATCCTGCTGTCTAGCGAGGAGGTCAACTTGCTGCTGCAAGGATGCCAAAGCGCTCATTGCAAATGACCGGAATGCTTGAAATTGACCCGGTAGCGCTGAGGGAGTGTTAGATGGAGAAGCAGTATTTAGCTCCTTTCTGAATTCATCCATTGATGATCTAAAGAACAGACTCAATTCATCCATTGACTTTTTAATTGATTCCATAGTTCTTGTGCAGTGCCCAGTGAAGATGGAAGTGTGTCACAGTATTGCGTTGTGTTGTGTAATGATGGAATTTGATTTGTTTATGAGGGGTATGTACACTTATTGTCAACTTCTACACATTTATGTAAATTTAGGGTGTTTAATTATATATATTTTAATAAACAAATGTGGAGTAACAAAAATTTCGTGTAACTTATTTGACTACACAAAAAAAAAAAAAAAAAAAATATTTTGTATGTCAAAAGAAGTTTACAAAATTGATGCGTGGAATGTATTAACATTGTATGTGTTTTTATCATAAGAAAACGATGAGTTTACTAATCGCATACCTACGCGCATTATTTTGTGTTCATCTAGAAACACATTGAACTTAAATATCTCTTAACTGGCAATGGTTTCTTATAAATCAATAAATCGTACTCGAGAAATGATTCCAATGCTTCATGATGAATTTGGGGAATGATGGGAATGAAATGTAAGGAATTTTGCAGATCATCCGTGCCGAGTATATCAGAATTGGGTTGTGTTTTAACTACATTTTAATTACCTTTTACAACATGTCACGTAAAAGGCATAAAATATTGAACACGCGTAAATTCATATATTTACTTGATTCAACTTTTTGCGTCGATTCGTGAGTGACATCACGTGAAATGAGTGATATTCGAGAACGAATTTCAGGAAATTTTTCGTGGATTGGGATTATTAGGCCAATGATGGATTTTTCAACAAAAACAATGGACTCGACCACTACATATTAGAAGAACCGTTGGCATTAATTCCTCGTGATATCAAATCTGCTGGTGTTCTTGGAGACATTATCCGCGGAAACATGCCTCCAAAAACAAGAGGAAGCAAAGTCCAATATCGTAGCTACGCGATTATGGACAATTGGTTGTAATTTGGTAGGTAGCGTTTTTTTATTGTTGAACCACACCAAAACGTAATAGAGCCTATATGACTTCGTAAAGAAGATAACATTCATTCATACAGCCTAGTGCCCATTAAGGCTGCGCAGAGCTCGAGTCTTAGTATAGTAACAGGCTTGATTGGAGCGACCTTACTTTCCGCCATCAGTAAACGTGCTAGAATTTCGCCTTTGTAGTTCACTTCGAACATACAAACACGCACCATATAGGCATGTTGAGAAACATAAAAAAATGAAATTATTTTACGTTTTGTTTTGATGAAAATACATCTCAACATTTTTAAAACATTTAACTTACAACAATTAACTGAGTTTTTCTTCGATATATCACCTAATTTAAACATGGACACCAGGAAAAATGTTTGTCAAAGAGAAATCAAATGTTTAAAATGGTCAAAACACTGAGTGACTTTAAGGTCAAAAATAAAAATCAGATTACTTGGATCCAATAATAAATTTCAAATAAAAATTAAATACACACTCACGCCTTTTAATCCCAAATTTAAATAATATAACTAAATCCACAAATAAACTTCTAGAGTATTGAGTATATCCTAACGCTACGTCGACAATGAACGAATGCATACGATGCAATCCGATACGATTTCTGTACTAAATGCACGCTGTCAATTTCAAATTTTCGTAATTAACACAAGTGTCCTGAGTCATTCATTCGGGCTGTCATTCGTACGAACAGTTGCGTTGCGAAAATGTCAAACCGGCTTCGATTTTCGAACGATTTTACGCACGGATTCTTATGCGTACATCAAACAAATGTAAACAATGGCTGCTGCTATTGCTCTCTATAGCGAATTATTTATATATACAGTAAAACAAATTAATGCTTTTACTATGGGATTGAAATCTTATTTTAACAGTATGTATGAATTTTCTGATAAAATAATTCGACGGAGCTTAGACAAGTTTGTTTACGCGGAAAACGCACCTTCACACAACTTTGCAGGTACTGCATCCTATCCGCATGGGATCGAGTAAAAACGCATCGCATCATATCCGCAGCACTGCATTCGTTTACTGAGGACATAGCCGATCATAGGATCATATTTCCTTCTTTAGATGGTTACCGAACTTCGGTATACTACGCCACCGAAGAGGCGCCAGATGCACAAACTATACTCAAGTTAATGCAATACCCTTTAAAACAGATTTAATTTATAATTTAAAGTATAAGCGATACATGAAATTATACTAATATGATTTTCTCTTACTCGCCCTTACGTAGAGCTTCCTTATGTAGAGCCAACTAGGAGTGGGAAAACTCCGGATATAAATACTACGTTTTATCACTAGACATAGTTGCTACTGTGAGCTTTTAACGCTATAGTAAAATGCAAATGCGACTCGTCTCTACTGACTCAGGGCGGTAATAGCTTCTACAAACATGGATTAAAAAAAATATACTGCAAATGGGACGTAGCTAATTAATAATGCAAAAGCACTTGATATTCGAGTAGTTACTTGTTGATTGTCATTAAAGATGGGCCAAAATCATCCCCCCTTTCATGTTTGCACTTGTCTTCCATTTACAATTATAAACATTTATTCTTTCTTAGGCTGTAGACTATCTGTGTACCAAAATCATTTCATCAAAATCGCTTCACTATTGTTGTAGAGAGTTGATTCCATATTATGTATCTAAGGATTAATGTTGCCGTCCAAGGCATCCCGCTGGTGTATAGGGCTTCAAGAACACGCCTCGAAGATCTTGGCTTCTTACCAAGTCCGTCTCTCCACATTACGATTTCACGACGCGGGTCCTCTTTTCATTGTTTGGATGCCATTTAAACGCAGCGCTAGCAATCATTCTCCGTTCTGAAGAGTGTTAGCTATGGGAGGCTGTATGGATAATGGGGAATTTTCTTTGACGTTTTTCTGACAGATTTTCGGTCGGAGAACTGTCATTACTGTCAAACTTTGTTTGTGAAATATGTACAAAGTAATTTTGTGTTATTTTCTATTAGAACGTGTCACGCTTGAGACCTGAGGATCGATTCATGTGACCTGTAGTGTGTGTGTGTAGTAATTATTCATGTTTTACTGCTGGGAAACCCAAAACAGAGTTGATAACAGCATTCCGCACCGCCACTGCATGTACAGAAACCCGGCGTACATTTTGTAAGTATAATAAGACTGTGAAGTTTGTTGTTATTGTCTTCAGACGCTTGTTTTCTATATTATGTTGATTATCAGTACCACTGTCAGACACACCAGTGTCAGAGGGCTGTTTCTTGATTATATCAAGTCCGGTAAATCAAGAACAGTCACGGGTATGCGACCCCGGCCCCTCGAGCTATCGTCAGCACAAGCCTTGTCCTTCCGTGTTGCGATATCAGCACCCTTATTCCTCCTCCCAACTCCACGTACTTCCTGATCCTTCATCCCATTCCGCCAATCCTTGGTCTGCCGCGCCTATGGATGCATGGCCAGGGGCGAGCCTAGTCGTAAGCGTGCCAACGTCCCGGATATCTGGCGACCTCCGGGCACTAATAAGCCTTGCCACATCACGCGGGGCTCTGATGTGGTCGACCCTCTCTTTCCCCAGCTTTTCGTGGGACCCCAAATGAACATTCTACCAAAAGTCATTTGTAGCGGCGACGAGGCTCGCCACCCGTCACGTCAGGTCTCTCGGAGAGGCGAAAAGTGGACTGCGGAGGCTCGATTTGCCACGCTGAATGTTTGTGGAGGATGGGACAGTAAGATTGATGAAGTTTGCAAGGTGATGAATGATAAGAATATTGATTTAATGTGTGTGAATGAGACGAAGCGAAAGGGTATAGACAGTACCACGCATGGCACGTACTCTGCGTATTGGTCGGGAGTGCCGCATTGCCAGCGTGCATGCCAAGGCGTTGGTCTTGTCTTCTCAGAGCGAATGGCTGGTTGTTTGAAGAGCTACGAATGCGTGAACCCCAGACTCATATGGGCGAGACTCAAAGTTGGCATAAAGCACTTGTTCGTGTTGGGTGTATATGCACCGGACATGTCTAAGCCACTTAGAGAACGCGAAGAGTTCTGGGAGAATGTCAGGGGTGTGCTGTCAGAATGTAAGAGAAATGAGTTGATCATAGCACTAGGGGATTTTAATGGAAAAGTGGGTATACATCGTGATTTGTATGAAAGTGTTCTGGGCTTGTTTGGTGATGAAAGAGTGAACGAGAACGGTGAGAGCCTTCTCGAGATATGTATGGAGTGGGACCTTGCTGTGACAAACACCATGTTTGATCACAGGAAGATCCACACGTATACTTGGCAGCGGGGTGTAGATAGAAGTATGATTGACTTTGTGATTGTGGATGGACGACTGAAGCAGCATGTGCTTGACACTAGGGTTTATCGTGGTGCTAATGTTGGGACCGATCATTATTTGGTTGTCAGCCGAATTAGTGGTTTGTTCCGGGGTTGGCGTCATCGGGCTCCTGTTGTCAACACAGGCTTGCAAAGAATAAAAGTTGATCAACTCCGGAAGGATGACGTGAAAGAGAAGTATGAATCAATGCTGAAAGAAAAACTCAGTATAGTGAATGAAGAAATAAGAGAAGATGAGATAGATAATGTATGGAATGTTTTTAAAAATGGTATGGTTGAGATAGCCACTGAGGTATGCGGGGTGCGAAAGAGGAAGAATGTCTCCAGAGACTGTGAGCTCTGGTGGGATGAGGAAGTAAGCAAGGGTGTGAATGAAAAGAAAAAGGCATGGATGGATGTGTTGGCCATGAGAGCCAACACCCAAGCAACTAATGTGGATGAAAGTGAAAGGAAAATGTCTCAATACAAGTGCTTAAAGAAGAGAGTGAAAGAACTGATAGTACGTAAGAAGATTGAGTTAAAAGAGCGGAATGAAAAGAGGTTCTCTGACAACTTCCAAAATAATATTCGGCTATTTGGAAACTAGTCCGGTCAGCCAGAAGTAAGTCAGAGAATCATAGCATGAAAGCAATTAGAGATAAGGATGGAAAAATTTTGAATGAAGAAAGTATGGTTGTAAGAAGATGGAAGGAATACTTTGAAAATTTGTTTGAATGTAGCACCGCGTCGACTTTGGTTGATGCGGGTAATATGGATGGCGAAGAGAATAAAAGTGAGATACTTATGAATGAAATTTTCAAGGCTATGAAAGAAGAGTGAGTGCGGGTAATAAGGTTAACGGTGCCCTTCGCAGTGTTATGGAGAGCCAATTCATGTCGAAAAAGGCAAGATTGGCTGTCCATGACGCTGTACTGGCACATACCTTAATGTACGGGAGTGAAAGTTGGGTATGGCAGAAGAAGCATAAAAGTAAAGTCAATGCCGTAGAAATGCGGTCATTGCGGAGCATGAAAGGCGTGACATTGAATGACAGGATAAGGAATAGTGTGATCAGGGA
Organism: Conopomorpha cramerella; assembly: GCA_012932125.1. Taxonomy (NCBI): domain Eukaryota; kingdom Metazoa; phylum Arthropoda; class Insecta; order Lepidoptera; family Gracillariidae; genus Conopomorpha; species Conopomorpha cramerella. The sequence continues at coordinate 13,400 of SJJU01020048.1, forward strand.
AAGTTGCGGTTTGAAGGAAGACGTAGTGACCAAGATTGAAAAGGGCATGCTTCGGTGGTTTGGGCATATGGAGAGAATGGATGAAAGTCGATTGACGAAAGAGATTTATATGGTTGATGTAATGGGCCGGGTGAGTAGAGGTCGCCCCAGAAGGACATATAAAGACCAGATTGGTGATGTCCTGACCGAAGGTGGCGTGAAAAGTACT
>SJJU01020051.1:0-14615 GCA_012932125.1 Conopomorpha cramerella
TGACCTCCGGCTTCGAGTACTTTTCACGCCCCCTTCGGTTAGGACATCACCAATCTGGTCTTTATATGTCCTTCTGGGGCGACCTCTACTCACCCGGCCCATTAAATCACCCATATAAATCTCTTTCGTCAATCGACTTTCATCCATTCTCTCCATATGCCCAAACAACCGAAGCATGCCCTTTTCAATCTTGGTCACTACGTCTTCCTTCAAACCGCAACTTTCCCTTATCACACTAATCCTTATCCTGTCATTCAATGTCACGCCTTTCATGCTCCGCAATGACCGCATTTCTACGGCATTGACTTTACTTTTATGCTTCTTCTGCCATACCCAACTTTCACTCCCGTACATTAAGGTAGGTGCCAGTACAGCGTCAATTATATTAATACAAGCGGATGAATTGAATGAATGAGTGAATATTGAATTACAGTTTGAGTGAGTGAATAAAATACTATTATTGTTTGATATTCCTACTGTAATTAATGTTAAACAAGTAGCAAAGTTGGTGTTAGAAAAACTCAGAACGTTCTTCCCGTATCTTACGCTCAAAAGATTGTGAAGTGATATAAAATCCTGGATGTTAAACTAGAGTAAACATAAAAAAAAACAATTTCATTCAGTACGCGGCGTAAAAGCAATATTCAGGTTTCAAAATGGAATTTATTCTTTGAAATGGAATATCCCCTTATCACTTATATCTTCTCTTAATATTAACAATAATTTAGTTCAAATCCCTCTTTAACAAAGATAGCGATCAATGATAGTTAGCAAATAGGGACTGCGATTGGATAGGAGTATATCGTATTGGAATGGTGTTCCAAGTTGTGGATAACGAGCTCTCAAGCCACCGCTTGTAAATATAATTAGGTACTACTCTTGCATAAAGCTGGATACTTATCAGCGCAGTAACACCACAACGTGAAGTTCATATTTTCTTGATAAATGAAACTCAAAATGTTTCAAGTTGGAAAACCTATATACATAAATATTTACCTACATAAATTATTCTCAGGTACATGTTATGCATACTGGAAGGGTATATACCTCAACATATTGTTTTACAGACATTACCATGTAGATAAAAATCGCTTAAGAATGTTCCTTACAAAGTATTATATTGTTCTATGTCCTAAATGTTTAACAATTTCTACTTTCAAAATGGGTTCAATACATACTATTGAGACGTATCTAAATCAGTTAAGATTTCTTCCTGTGTCACTAAAGTACCGAGAGGGTGGGTTTGTGCTGAGGTTGTCATACTGTGACAAATCAAAAATGACATTATTACGACTTTCAACCTTAGGACGAATGTGGAAGGAAACACTAGCTATCGTATCATGAGGAATAATGTTAAGAACTATTTATACGTAGTGCACCGTACATAGATTGGGTCATATTACACTGGTCTTACAATATCACTAACCCAGACCGAGGTCGATGTGCTGTCTCAAGAAGTGTTTCAATTTTAAAAATTATCTGACCATCTTATTAAAGGCATACCATGAGATTAGGTCTCGAATAACTGAGTTGTCTTAAAAATAGTATCCTGTTTCGATGCACTGATAGTGGGCGCAACATCTATTAAAGTATTTTCTTTAAAACATCGGAACGTTTTACGAGGCACAATAAAATAAAATCCAATAAATTCAGGTACAAGACAAGTGGAAACTATACCGGAATTTTCAACATTTATTGCTTACATAGAGAAAATTGTAAAGGCGTAACTCCACTACACTGCACTGTTTCACAATATCATCCGTTGCAATCTACTTTATTTTATTTTACCTAAGGATGAATTTCTTAATCTTATCGTTGCTTACTATGGTCAGTAATAAGCACACCATGCCAAGTAGATGGCAACTAAGAAAGATTCCCATTTCGATTAAATGCGATATAACGACAGGGGCTTTGTGTACTGTGGTAGCCAGTTTAATAAATTGACTAGATAGGACAATAAGTGAGTAAAAAAACATATTACCATCAACTCAAACTGATGGGAGTGACACAAAATAGAGAAAATGTTAACCTATTCTCAAACTATAGAAACAATTTTGAGTTTCGACTGCTTACTAATCAAACCACAATCAAAACATCAAAGACAAAAGTGTTTGCGGGCGAGTGGTGAAAACCACTACCAGGATAACTCAACATTGTACACCGGGTATATAGGCGCGAATATAATCAAAGACAAGCTAGAGCATACCTTTGTTAATTTACTTGACGAAAATGATCAGTACCAGGATGTATGAAACATGCTATAGCCGAAATTTTGAAGAAAATGTGTGCGTTAAATAGAGAATAGAATGAAAAAGTTAGTTAAATAAATAATTTAAAATAAATACGTTTACAAACACAAAATGGATTCCAATGCACCGACGTATTTATCAACTTACCTCTAATTCCGGGAAAACCGAACATAAACTTGTTATTTATTACATAACGAAATTAATGGCTTAGGAAGTCGTTTACAAAACTAATATTTGTAAGTGTAACGTGTGTACCTATTTAACACGTAATACTGCAGTCAAATATATTTGAATTGGATAGGCTCCGAAACTACTAGACAGGTTTGAAAAATTATTACACTGTTGGAAAGCTACATTATTCCTGGGAAACAAAGGCTATATTTTATCCTCAAATTCCCACGGGAACGAAAAACGCGAGTAACACTGCGCGTTGCAGCTAGTGTGAAATAAATAATGTATCGTCAAATAACTAGACATAATCTTTCTCAAGCTCCTCTCGCTGAATGCAAAAAAAAAAAAAAATAACTCCACGACTATTATTAAGTATTACGATTGATCGACTGCCGTCTGTGAAATGCAACTGTTGCAAAAAAATACAAAAAGGGTGTCACTCAAGTATGTCACTCAAGTGTATTAATCTCCCAGATGAAATTCGATCTGGGAGGGGTAGTTTTTTTTCTCATAAGAAGCCATGCATTTTTCTTGATAAATGACAATACTTTTCTCGAAGAAAGTTCTTTCCGACGATGACAAGTTTGTTTACTCACGATTGATTAAGCGAAAGTTTTGGCAAGATTTAATTGCTCTGTGGCGGCCATCAAACATTTTCTATTGTTTTCGCTGAAGTGTTTCAGTTAATAGTAATTATCTCGAAAGTCATGAGTTCTAATTATGATTTATTTCTCTCTTTTTATTTATCTTTGTTATTGAGATACATTTTCGAGAACTAATTTCGAGTTCTGTATCTGCGTGGAAAAATCACTAATTTAGAAAATTCGTCACAGAATTTTACAATGTTGTTTTTATCGTTTTAGAGAGAAGAAGAAAGTGTAAATGACGCTGTACTGTTACAAACATTACAAAAAATAGTACTTTGATATTTTTTTCTAGAAAATATTTTTTTTTTGCGTGACTATTTATTATCATTTGACCAAACCACCGTGACGCTGGTCAATAACCTATCTATGATGCAGTTTCGTTGTTCTGCGCAGTACAATGGAATATACTCAACAGTCAGTGTATGTATTACTGCCTCAACAATAATCAGAATGGTCTGGTACGGAAAAACATCCTAGGTCAACAAATCAGGTCAGGTCTAGGGCAAATCAAATAAATAAAAGCGGACCTTAGATTAAAACTTTTGCAGAAGAGGAGTGGGGATCGATTAGGATAAATTCTAGATAGAAGAAAAAATATGAATGTAATTTAACTCTCTTTGGTGACATACAGCTGTAAGATAAATAAGTTCCCAAAAACCAACACCAAATCCAAACCAGCCTACTACTAATTATTACTAATTCACGACAAAGAATTGGCGCTCGTTTAAAAAATCGATTGTGTTTATATTTCTACATGGATAGACCCTCAATTCTTCAGTATGAAAGCAAGTCGTTGCAAATAAATAGGTGCCTCAACCACAAAGCAAATTAATTTCGCTCGGCAACAATCGGTGTTCTAGACCACAGACTGCAGGCAACTGCAATCAAGCAAGAATCCAACGCAGGTGCATCTCACGTTGCGGGCTATTGCTCGTGTTGGGCCACATTTACGATACACCCTTATTCCGAAACAACACGGTTATGATTTTCGTTTGTTTGTGTTTTTAAGTTTCATGCCCGTCTTTGCCAAGTCAACTATAGTGGTATCGTTTGATAATGTAAGTATTGTCGTATTATTGACAAACAATTGTTATGTTGGGATTGCTCCTCAATCTGAAATATACCTAAATTAATCCCTTAGTCACGGCAAAATTAGGTATACCTCCTCAAACGAAAATACATACAACTTAGAAAATACACATAACTTAGTAAAGAAAGGACAACGTCTGTCAGGTCTCCTTATTGTATACTAATTGACACTTTGAAGAGGTATTTTTTTTTACTTTCTTCAGTTTCGCTATTTTTTAATTTTTATTTTGTAAATACGGTAAACACGGAGCTATCAAACCTGAAAGTGTTAACCGGTAGTATGACTTTATTAGAGTTAGGCAAATTTCCTCCTTTCCCCTTTTATTTCCAATAAATAGTAGCTTATTTCTGCGCAAGGATCCTGAAATTTTTGCCATCGCATTCACAAAGTCTACCAGCGGCAAGGCAACAACGATCTCGCAGTCATAACAAAGCACACTAGACATGAACTATAAAATTACGTGGCTCCTATTTCCTGCGGTATTGAGTTCACTGGTCCGCGATGCCGGCACCGGTTGTGACAGTACCTAACCGTTGTATTGCATACCGCAACATTTGTCAACGTACGGCATCCGAGCCGTTCCTTTGCAGTGACACCCAGGCGCTGCTGTTTGGAACGTTCTTCATCCGGTTCTATATTTGAAACGTTTGAACTGGCGATGCAGTTTCGGAGCAAGCTGCATCGCCTATTCATTACAAATGGGCTTTGTGAAGATAATTAGTTTCTAACGATCTAAAGTGGATTGAATTAGGAAAAGATTGAAGGGAATTGTACTTTAAGAGTTGTATCTGTGTAAGTTTTCAAGGTTTTTATACTGTCAGTGAGACTATTAAGAACCTTTTATTATGCATTTCTTATTGAGAGTCGCCAGTAGTATTTTTGATGAATTTGATTCAGTGGTTAGAGAATACTGTTGGAGGATATTATCCGAATTTTTGGATTATTAGGCTTCCCAAAGATTCCCAGAGATTCAATTGAAAATGCAGCAAGTAATTCTGTAACGAGTGTATTTGGTCAGTACAGATGACAGAGTGACAATTGATTTAATTTTACATACTGACATGCAAGACAACACCCTTAAATTATGGACATTACAAGTAGGCGCTGGTCATTTCATTCAATGCCCAAACATACCTCCGGGCGTTTAAAAGCTCCGCTTTCAACCAAACTCTGGTAAGGGGAGGATCTTGCTGAATGCTCTTCGCATGATGCTAGTGGAGGTTTGAACATCGGGCAAACACAATTTTCTAAGGGAAAAAGACCAGGCTGAAGCCGGTCACGAGATAGATTTCCCATGAGAGGAGTTAATGTGACTGTTCAACAATTAAATTTAATGACTTTTCCAAGTGAGTTGAGATGATAAAAGTATTTGTTTTTTACATTTGTTAATAAGTCGTAGAACATAAACTACCGCGCGTATCATTCTTATGAGACTGGAAAATCGAGAAAAATCGACTATATCGCTACAGTTGTCAATATAACTCGCAAAGGAGACATCTAGTTTTACTTCGGGGAGAACAGTTTTGGTGTTGGGACAGGACGGCCACTCTGAACTGTCTTGACGCACAAAATCCAATTCAATCCTTCTAAAGTGTTGATACTAACGCCACGCGAAATGAGGTCGGCTGGGTTTTGGTCGGTAGGTACTTTCCTCGGAAGATCATCGGAAAGAGGGAGGGAAGCGGCGTCGGCGGGGGCTGAGTGCGCGACGCGTGAAGCCAGAGCCACACCAGTGTTAGGAGAACCGTCGCTTGGGCATATCGCGTTCTCTACTGCATTACTATCCGAGAATTGCTGTCTCGTACACAAATGAATAATTGTATTATGTTTACGTTTACATATTTTGTAAACGGGCTTTCTGCAATGATTTGCGTAGTGTCCGTGTTTAAAACAGTTGTAACAAATCATGTAGTTCGGCAATGATTGCCAACGTTCTTCGTTACTTAAAGCGAGAATCTGTGGACAGGCGGAAAGATTATGAGAACCAGTGCATTGGGTTATACGTAATTGCAACTGGCTGGTGGCGTCCGCATCAAGCTCCTGAGGTAACTTCTGCAAGTAGTTGCTAAAACTTGGTAACTGTCCTGTATAACTGGCGCATTAATGTTTCCTCACTGTCGGCCATTTTGGGAGACCAGCATTCGACCTGGAATTGTACAATTTCTATATTTATTATGGGTACTTATTTATACAATACACTTTAATTCCTTTCACTATTATCGTTTCACTTTATTACTTTATTATGTATGTTGTAAATAGGCTAATTTAAGATGTACAATTATTTTGTTGTTTGACTCTGTCTTAATACCACAATCTGTATTTATATGTGCTTATAATTGTTTTAATATAATGTTACAAACTGTCAATCTGTAGTTTAATTAAGTAGTGATGCATTAAGCATAACTACTTAATTAAATAAATCCTAAAGGTACCTACAATGGAAAACTTAAAACGCCTGTAATGGCGGATCACACAGTGAGAATAAAATTACAAGTAATGTAACTATGGGTGAATGATGTAAGACAATTATTATATATGTATAGTAATTAATCTTACTAAAGTTACAGTATTTATTCAATTAGGTGAAAGGTTAAACTATAATACAGATAGGTAGACGAAAAACTACATACAGGTTATGACATGGCACAAATTGGCCAGTTAGCACTACGTAGTTTATTTAATAATGAAAGTACTGCCCTTTTTTAAACTTACTTACTACACAATAAATTACACAATTTCACGATTATTTTTTACTTTTACACTGTGTGGTTTCTTCTTTAAGCTCGAATCCTTTGTGTGATACGTTGCTGTGTAAAGTCGAAAATCCTGATAATCCTGGTTTTTACTGGTTTATAATCCGCCTTGAAGGACCATGTTGGCGGATATTATCCGATTTTTTGGATTATTAGGCTTCCCAAAGATTCCCAGAGATTCAATTGAAAATGCAGTAAGTAATTCTGTACGAGTGTATTTGGTCAGTACAGATTGATTTAATTTTACATTATGGACATGGCAAAAACATTGTATCACACACATTAAAGGACTATGTCGTACAAGTAGACGCTGGTCATTTCATTCAATGCCCAAACAAATACCGACTATTAAAAAGTACGTAACGCTAATAAACTTTATCGCAATAGGTAGCATGATCTGTGGTTCGGACACTTGCCTCTCAACAGAAAACGGTCGCGGGTTCACTTTCAGCATCAGTTATGTTTAGAGATGGGTTTCTATCCGAGTATTTATCCGCTGGAGGATAAATATCCATAAATACTCGTATTTACTCGAGTATTTATCCAAAGTGAGAGTAAATATTTGCTTCAGTTCTTTTAAAAAAACACGATTGGCGTTGACTTGGTCGCTTGATTGCGCATTTATACAACAATTTATTGTTTTATTACTATTAAATTATTTACTTAATTAATGTTTTATAAGTACATAATGTATCTATTATATAAAAATCAAAGCCACTTTTCGTTGTCATGTCATAACTCCGGAACGGGTGGACCGATTTCGCTAATTCTTTCTTTGTTGTGCTTATTAATGACAGCAGAAGGTCCTTATGAAAGAAAAAAATGACATCCACTGCTGGACACAGGCCACCCTAGATGTTCATATTAATACTTAGTTAAGACAGGACAACAACGTCTGTCGAGTCCACTAGTATAATTATAATTTATGTATCGTCCATTTATTGTATGCGTAGGTCTACATAACTGTTTTATTTTATTATTATATTATTATTCTATTATCTATCTTATATATTAAAATCAATGCCACTTTTCGTTGTCATGGTATAACTCTGGAACGGGTGGACAGATGTCGCTAATTTTTCTTTTGTTGTGCTTATTAATGATAGGAGAAGGTTCTTATGAAAGAAAAAAAATACATCCACTGCTGGGCACAGGCCACCCTGGAAGTTATATTAATTTTAATATTCATATTAATAGTTAAGACAGGACAACGTCTGTCGAGTCCACTAGTATTATTATAATTGTGGTGTATATCGCCCCTCTCACTGAGTGCCGGCGGAAGACCAGCGTCACGAGTAACTGAGACTTGATGCTGAGCCGGAGTTTCCTCTTCGCTGACAAATACCCACACCGTGGCTATTCATGTGTGATTGTGTATTTTATTTTTTCATATTGTTTAATTTTTATATGTATGTAATTTGTGCTTGTCAGAGAAAATAAATGTCTTGTCTTGTCTTGTCAGTTCGAGATATCACTCTTTCGCGAAATGTTACTACTTTTATAAGGAAGTTTTATGGAAGCTTTTTGATGTGTGTCTTTAAATTATGAACTCTGGCGCACCCGGCCGGATATCCGTTTATTGGGCGGCAGTGTGTCGGATATCCGGTTATTGGCCACCAGTACGTCGGATATCCGGACATCGGGCGAAATCCGGCTGGATATCCGGTTATTAGGTGACATCCGGCCGGATTGTGAAAATCTTGACTGATTTACCGACCGGATAAGCTGGATACCGGATAGACCCGGATATCCGGTTATAGATCGACATGAAAAATCGACCGAGCAAGTCAGAAACCGGATAGGGCCGGATATCCGGTTATATTCATCCGGATATCCGGTTATTGGGTGACATCCGGTTGGATTGTAAAAATCCTGACTGATTTACCGGCCGGATAACGGATAGACCCGGATATCCATCCGGTTATAGATCGACGTGGAAAATCGACCGACCAAGCCAGAAACCGGATAGGGTCGGATATCCGGTTATAGTCAGGCATCCGGCCGGACTGTGAGTAATCGTTCGGTAAACCGGATAGACCCGGATATCCATTCCAACTGAAAATTGTTCATGTTTATGCCCACCTACTCATTGACCTATGATAGACTTATTTCTTGATACCTATTGGTCCAGTACCTAATTATACTTACCTAATTACTGAGTTCGTGATACATTTTTTTATATACCTACTTACATTTTATATATACCGCCTATTTTCATTTATCACGTTCCTGGATACCACGGGTATGTCCTTATACCTTTTACCTTCATCTCCATTCATACATATTTTCCTACATATCTGGTTTCGAGTACTTTTCATGCCATCTTTCGTCAAGACATGACTAATTTGGGTGATGTATGTCCTTCTGGAGCCATCTCTGCCCTACCCGACCCGTTGCATCACCCATATTATCAATTTTCATCACGAATTTAATTAAAACAAGAGTACAAAAATATTTATCCTAGGTTTTGGATAAATACTCAGTGTAAACGAGTAAATACGGATAAATATCCATATTTATCTTTCCACTGAGTATTTATCCTTCGAGTATTTATCCGACTGCCCATCTCTAGTTATGTTGAAGCGCAGTAATCATATAATAGTAATATGTCAAATATACTTTAGGCTCTTGCTTAGGAAGTGAAAAGGACTGCGAGTACGTCTGTGAGCTAATAAATTAATATCCCAATTGCTGTAGTTGCTTTTCCATTCTACAACAGAACTAAATAGAAATTGATTAATTAAAAAGTCTGAATGCGTAACTAATTTGCATATTGTTTAATTACATCCAGAGACTTTTTAACAAATAGAGTTATCTGTTTCATACGGAATTTCAGGTAAGTCTTAGAGGATTCTAAACCGCGTACTTTTTTTTCTTATGTGACCTTTGGAATGAATTGTTAAGAATTATGGCATAAATAGTCTAGTTAAATCTAATAATAAGTACACTTTACGCCTTTTAATCCCAAAGCGGGGTAGGCAGAGGCACTTGCTAAAGCAAATTACCTACCATGGTTCACCAAGCGTATTTAACTCAACGTGACGGGGGTGAGCCCATCGCCGTTATAGGGTTCACACACCTTGTGGTGTGCGGGTTTTATCACGTTGTTGTCATTTACCGTACGAGCGTTGCGTTGCGTACATAGGCTCAGAAAAGAGTCCCACGAAAAGAGTACACGTCCAGTAACCGGATTCGAACCCGAAACTTCCCGGTTGCAGTCTCCGACCAACTGGACCACAGACGCAATATATAACAAATAATAGTAATAAAATTTATTTTTCCCAAAAAAATATTAAATTTTATAAATATAAATTGCTTGTGGTCCTTGCACTAGGTAAACCTGTATCGCGAGGACCAAAAATATCTACATACCCATTGTAAATAAAGTTATAAAATATGGGCCTAAATCAATCAATCATCATCATCATCAGCCCACATTTGTCCACCATCAAGCAACACTTATTTCAAAACAAGAGAAGAATATACAGTTTATATTAGTATCACTCTTTTATGATTGTTAGTACACTAGCGTAGTGTACTAAACAAGAAAGAAATTAAAATAATCTGTTTCGCGAAACAAAAGGATTACATAACTTTATTTTTTATCCCTGAGCTTAAATCCCTAAGTCCTATTTGTAACTTGTAATAACCCGTAAAAGGATGAACTAACCGGTAAAATATTTTGTACGTAGTGTACATTTTGCCTTAGAGACAAAATTTAAAAAAAACCTCCTTTAAGAGTCTTAACGAAGCGAAACGCAAACACACGACATAAAACTACCATTCGGAAAAAATGTACTAGTAAGGTCATTCGTTCAATACGTATATTTAATAACTTGCTCTTACAACTAGTAAGCCGAAACTTTATATTGAAAACTCGCCCTTATCGCTGTGAAATAAGAGCCTTGCAACCATACTAACTTCAACTGTGCGGGAATTACAACGCGACTCCCGCTCACGAATTAAAAAGCCACTTAATCTCTCTCTTCTTAAAATCTTGTTCTTGAAGCTTTGAGAACTGTAAAAGTTTAAAGAGATCTTTCTTTACAAGCCGTAGATCGGAAGAATAAACTACGTAGTAGGTAAACAATAATATTTCTTTACGACATCATCTGTTGCAATTTCTAATCCGAATATCTTGGCTGAGTCATTTTCATACTTCTCTCTAATATTAGTGACATAGGTATCTCTATGGGTACTGCAAATACCACTAATGTATTTGTTATACGTCGTTATATATTATTCGATATTATAGTTAGATAATGTTTACTGCACCCATTGTCTTTGTCACTATTGTCAGAATTCGTAACTGTTTAATTTGTTCATTGGTTCATACTTATTTTCTTAATACATTTTTTTATTACCTAACAATTGATGATATTTCAAAAATCTTAAGGCCCCAATAAAAAAATACCGTTTATTTAATGTTCAATCCTCATAAGAAATATTATATATCGATACCTTCAGGAGCAATTGCCGTAAGTGCCATTTGATCGAAAATTAGTTTTATATAGAGTGTGACGTATGGCGCTAGGCGTCAATAAAAGACGGAGGTTCGGCTTAGACTAAAGGTTTATTATATGATAACTTACGTGCTAAATATGTTTATGTTACAATGTATGATATGTTTATACTACACCACATCTTCCCTCTTCGTGAAAAAGAAAAATACTACTAAGTAGTCTTTTTCGTTTTTTTATCCGACTCAGTTGCACAATGTTTATGTAAAGCTGGGGAAGAGTCAGTACCTATCTATATTAATTACAACATATGGACATAAAATATTACATAATATTACTAAACAATCCGGAAATATAAATGTTAATATTAATTGCTGCAAAGCCGCAACGACTGAACTTACCGGTTTTGGCAAGTAGCAAAATTCCAACTGGCTCTAGTGAAAGAACAGTAGCCTGGTCTGCCCGGCATAATAAAGTGTGGCACATCACCGAAGGCGGGTATCATTGTGTTTGAAAGAGATGTCGTCGTCACAACACTATCCCATATAAGTAACGAGTATTGCGTGGTAGCTCACGTGACGCACGGAGACATGGAATTTCACGTTGTATCTGTCTACTTTCAGTATGGGGATGATGCAGGGCACGTGCAGGACCTTAACTATGTTCTGGACGAGCGACGCGGGAGTAAATTCATCATAGGCGTAAATGAAACGCCTATTCTTTGATGTGGTTCTGCGAGCGACGACAGTACGTAGGGACCAAGCACCGACGAAATAAGATGGAGGGGCGAAGCCTAGGCCGAGACCTCGTCTTACATAACCAGTCCGGCAATCCCCCAATGTTCCATAGACCGAATGGATACAAACGTTGATCTTATACTGTTGACTCGCTCTGTGAATGTGAACGAATGGAAAGCACATGAAGAAGTATCAGCGACCATCAGCTGCATCACACTAGATCGTCACGAAACACTGCCGGGTAACCAGGTGGAAGTCTGCAAAACATTTTCCACGCGCCATGTAAATTGGGATGGATTCACAGCCTATGCTACAGAGTATTCATAAACTCTTCTCCGTACCGCCTGGAATTTCCTGAGACGTCAGGCCATAAAAGAAGACGGAAAATACAAATGGTGAACCGAAGCATTGAGCCAGATACGCAACGAGGTCGGAAAAGCGAGATGCACGAAGGGTACGGAATTGGTTTTTGTACAAACGATGACCTCTGGGTTCTAGTGTGTCGTGAAGCCAGTGGTAGGATTCGTCCACCTAACAAGATCTTCAACGGAATCCGACTAGTGGAAGGAAGAATACACAAGCACCATTTTTAGTCTATGGATTACATAACTTTTTTAAATGTTTCTTTGACTTTGACCCTTTTTCAAGTCAGCAATACCTTTTATGGCAATAAACGTGAAAGTACCGGATCCTATAGCGTATTCTTGGTACTTAACGAAGAAACTCAAGATCAACTTTCGTGTTGCAATTTACTCGAGCTCTGAGAAATTAACATACCTACTTAACAGGATATTATATCGGGGACTTTCTTGAAGACGGGTGTAATGAGGGCCGACTAGGGCCCGCTTTTTACTTATTGGTTAGGTTATAGCTTGGTACCCCATAACCTCTAATGCGGAAACCTCTGATGTTAAGCAAATGGCTGTCAACTTTAGTGCTTTCAAAGCCCGCCAACGCCCTCTAATTGGGCCTAACGACTACAGTCTAAAAGTAACCGAGACTTCTACGAAGCACGCTCGAGAAAATCCCACTTAAAACGGTCACCCATCCAAAGAGTGTCCACATTTTTTGTTGCTAAACCTTAATGATCGGTTGCAATTACAAAAATCAGCTAGATTATGGCCTCTTCAAACTTAACGGAGTAGTTCATTAATTGTTTTTTTTTTTAATAACTAAATGTTGACTAAAGAATCCCTGGGTCACGTATTGCTGTCAATTTATAAACTGCGTGTGCCGCGAGCGCCCTGTGCCGGCCGCTCCGTTTCGACTTAATCTCACACAAGCAAGTTGCTTGATTGGGTGCGTGACGCGACTACGACAACGTGTGTCTAAGGGGTGATGTGCACGTTATACTCACTAGTGAACGACACGCGATTTTAATCCGCATAGTGTCAGTAAGTCACATGAAAGTCAATGCCAAGGGTGGCGATTATTGACACTTCCCCCAACTGACCATGGAAATAATTGGAGGAGGCCCTCGTCCAAGCAGTGGACATCGTATGGCTGATGATGATTAAGAAAATATTATAATTATAAAGTAAACACACCTATGTTAATACACACATATAGGTCCCTCTACTTACACTACACTTTTAAGTAGTAGGTACCTACATCATACATACATATACACACACACACACACTCTCACCACTACTTAAGATTAGATTATATATTATATAAGTCTTACTATAAAAATCGCTGTGTCCTACAGGATCTACAATGCTTGTACAATCTATATATGTAACACCTTTTATACCTACCATTGTGAATTCCTACATAGGAGTAGTTAGTACCTATCGTCAAAACATTGGTACTTACGTTTAATTAGAATAAATAGCATTCATTTATTCTGACGTCAGGATAGCTGGACCATGGTGGAGTTAGCCAAGTTATCTCAACTTTGAAGGGGGAAATAGGTCTGAATCAGATAGCATAGAGTTGGTACCTTCGCAAAATATCAATTTTATCCCTCTAGCCCCATTAACACTAAAGTTATAGCCATTTTAGTCAGGATGGCTGGACCATGGTGGACCATCAGACGTCAGAATGGCGGGCCACTTGTAAATGCTTTTTATTCTCTTTTTACGTAGGTACCAACTATTCCACGATAGGTACCAACTAGTACCATGCTGGTACTAACTTTTCGTATAAGGAAACACTGAAAAATGTAACATGGTCCAGCCATCCTGACGCACACCAAGTTATAGTATATTCATAATAAGTCGTCAATAGTCAAAGTCGTGTGTAAGAAGGCTGTCACCATGTCCGTCCAAGCACAAAATCAGCAGACACGTCCCATACCATTGCATCGAGGAGTGAGACAAGGGGATGTTATTTCCCCGAAATTGTTCACAAATGCAATGGAGGATATGTTCAAGACGCTGCATTGGAAAGGACGTGGCATCAAAATCAATGGCGAACACATCTCTCACTTGCGATTTGCAGACGACATCGTCATCATGGCAGAAACGCTGCAGGACCTTTAACTGATGTTGAATGACCTAGCTG
>SJJU01020057.1:0-16079 GCA_012932125.1 Conopomorpha cramerella
CCAACTTCCGCTAGGACATCACCAATCTGGTCAATGTATGTCCTTCTGGGGCGACCTCTACTCACCCGGCCCATTACATCACCCATATAAATCTCTTCTCGTTAATCGAATTTCATCCATTTTCTCCACATGCCCAAACCACCGAAGCATGCCCTTTTCAATCTTAGTCACTACATCTTCTTTCAAACCGCAACTTTTTCTACTGGAATTTCTCCACAAATTATTATGGTAATCATCAGGGGAGGTTCTCGTCCAGCAGTGGGCGTTATGTGGCTGAGGATTCGCAGTTTGTGGTTTGCATGTATCATTGGACAGTGGACAAGTATGGGCTGATGATGATCATGATGATGATGTATCATTACAATGATGTACTTCAATATGAGTACTAACGATGGTACACGCCAAATGCAGCCGAGCTGGAACCAACAAAATCCCGATTTCAACTCGTTAGTACCCGACCACAGTATTACGAATTAATATTAACAGAAAAATAAGGCGCTGGTTTTCAGTAAATGGTGACTTTTTAATCACAGTAAAAAATATGACAAGAACGTATCAAAAACAAGTAAAAAGTAAACATCTTCAAAAAGGCCGAGTTTGCAACACACAGTATATCTATTACCAGAACCAATGTAGACGTGGCCAGTATATCTATTCCAAAAAAAAAAACATTGCAAAAGAAATTACATCCCAAAATGTAAACAAACACGTAGCACCTAAAGGTAAATATCGCTTGAAGAGCAAATGTCTGAAAATTCGTGGTACTAAAATCAGAAAGGTCCTAAAGTCAGCGGTCGACGGCAGGTCCGAGTCGTGAGAGGAATGTACAACCTAATTTGTTATATGACCACTGGCTTCAGCCTTACTATGAATTTGTCGGTCCATGACAGAGTACAAAATCTATATACATACATATACACACATCAAAAGTGTCTAGGGATCAAGAACATTTTCAGCTCTAAAAAACATCTAATTTATTTAAATCAAATCTAATCATCTGGACTGTATCAATGACTTATCACCACATTTTGAATAAATTATGAATAAATTCAGTTTTTGATAAATAAATATATTCTTGATTGCTATCTTCTAAAATATACTTACTTGATCCCTAAACACTTTTGATGTGTGTATATAAAAATGAATTGATGTTCGTTATTCTCGCTAAAACTCGAGAACGGCTAGACCGATTTGACTAATTTTGGTCTTGAATTACACGTGGGAGTCCAGGGAAGGTTCAAAATGTTTCTTCCAATACACGGGGTACAACGGCGATGTCCTATGGCAAAACTAGTGTTATATAAATGGGCTCATTCAAATCTGTCAGTATGGGAAAGTCTGAAACTATAGCACATACCGCGATTTGTTCTTAGGAATCATGTCACCGATTTTGATAAAAAGAAAAACTGCATTCATGAATTTGAAAAATACTGTAGGTACCCAAGCTCGGGAATCCCGAACCCGGTTGTTTTGAAAAAATAAACTTACACTTTTTCCATTTAAATATCGATTGTGTAGGGAAACCTGATGTCTAAAATTAATAAAATGCTTTGTTTTCACATAATTTTAATTTATTTTAGCAGATGTTCCAAGTGACCACTATTACAATATTGAAAAATTTTAGTAATTAAAAGCTTTTTTTTTTTTAAATTATGAATGCAGTTTTTCTATTTATCATAATCGGTGACATGGTTCCTACGAACGAATTGTCGTATGTGTTATAGTTTCAGACTTTCCCATACTGACCGATTTGAATGAGCCACTCTGTATAAAAATTATGACCAGACCCCGATATCCATGTACCATTATTGGTGGCAACTGATTTTTCATTCAAATACCACTGAACGGATGTCAAGTTACCATTTTTTAATAATACGACTCTAATTATCAAAATGACAAAATATTGGCTTTATTTTTTTTTATTATTAACCTATGGAGAGAATGGATGAAAGTCGAATGTAGATGAAGCGAAAGGGGTATGTCAGGACCGTGACAAATGGAGATATGTAGTCTCTGCCTACTCCTCTGGGAGACAGGCGTGAAGTGTATGTATGTATGTAGTATTAACCTACTTAATCCCACTGCAGGGCAAAGGCCTCTCTTCCTTTTCTCCACTTACTGCGATTTCGAGCGGTCATCTACCAGGCGTCATCCTGGCGGATGATCTCGTCACGCCATCTCTTTCGGGGGCGACCACGTGATCTCTCTATTATTATTTTTTTTATCACTATGAACAAGCGTTTGACCACCATCCTGTCTGATGTTAAGCAGCGAATGTGGTCTACGATGGAGCACACTTGTTCATTAGGTACCTATTCACCCGCGACTTAAAGACCTTCAGACTGTAATGCGCAGGAAACACAGACTCCGGCAAGTCGTTCCACATCCTGGCGGTTCGCACTATGAAAGTAGACGCAAACCGGTTGGTTCGCGTAAATGGCAAATCCACCTGGTATGGATGACGTTTTGCCGTTCTTCTGGTTGTCCTCAATTTACAACGGGAACAGGACAAATTGTGAGTAAACCTCCAGGGTATATCTGTTACAAAATGAGATAAAAAGGTTGGATACCACAAGGTGTGTGAACCCTACAACGGCGATGGGCTCACCCCCTGTCAAGTTGGGTTAAATACGCTTGGTGAACCGTGGGTACTTGCTTTAGCAAGTGACTCTGCCTACCCCTCTTTGGGATTAAAGGCGTGAAGTGTATTTATTTTATTTTTATTTTTTTAAAAAAGGTTGCTAAGTATCGGAGACCTGTATTCCTCAGAACAAACGTTCAACCAAAGTTCCCTCGGTCGTCTCTTACGACCCCCACGACGGGAAAAGTTGGGCTGGGGTGGTGACACAATATATTCTATTCGCCGTTACCACATAATAATATCTTTTTTTTAGTTAATACATGAACTAAGGGGCACGAGCATCGCGTTCGCGACACAGGTGGCGGCGCACCGTCGACGGCGAGCTGAGAGCGCGAGGGCTGAGCTGGTGCGATGCCAGAGCAGTCGCAGAGGACAGGACGGCGTGGCGCCATCTTGTAAAGTCCCTTTTGTACCACTGGGGTACCATAGGACTTAAGTACATGAACTAAGGATACGAAACACATGGTACGTTTCTCGGCATGTCCGACCGACAGAGCATAAAGGCATGCCAGCGTGTGGTAACGACGCCGCAGTTTTTTTCCCCCTCCCTCCGAAAATGCGGTTGAGTGTGACCGGCGGAGGGTTAAATAGTACACGGTAATTAAGTGATACTTTTTGACTTATTTGGGTCGGAGCCGGCAGATTGGGAGTCTGGATTAATGACTGGTGCTTTTTTTTTAGGTATCGCATGAAAATAAATGAAGGGTGAATGACCATTTCGTTGAGGGACAAATGTGAATGGAAATCTATTTTTTTAAATTTATATTTTAAAACTGGCTGACCCGGTAAAAATTTTTTTGTTAATATACATTAATTTATTAACTGTGTTTCTCTGATATTATATGCATATTTCTATGTGCACCAGTTGTGTGTTTTTTTTCAACTACTGATTCTGACGGAATATGACTTTTTTCAGTCCATGATTTAATTTTCGTGAACTGAACAAAAAAAAAATTCGCACAACTGTATAAACCTTCTTCTAAAACTACTCTATCTATAAAAGAAAACCGCGTCAAAATCTGCGACTTATTTTTATATATTTAAGCATAAATAGGGACAAACAGTAACAGGCGGCTTGATTTTATGTATACATTTATGATTGATGTTGTTAGAGCGCTTGTGTGGTCCAGTAGTCGGTAACTTGACTTGCTATCGGGAGTTTTCGGGTTCGAAGTCTGCTGACTGCACATGTACTAACTATGACTAGTTTTTCAGAGCCTATGTAATGTACGCAACGCAACGCTCATATAGTAAGGAAAACATCGTAATAAAACCCGCATACCACAACGATGGGCTTATCTTTTGTTTTCACGTAGGCCTTTCTCTGCAATTAGTTGTTCCGGGATATTCCCACCCACTTTCCCACCACTGTGATTCCTGTTAGAGCCAGGATCTACAGCGGCATCCAGAATAGACGAGAGCTCAATCAGTGACGACTGGGCTAGATCCCGGGGGGGGCTAGCCTTCTGTCTTGGATCCCACAGTTATTAAACTAAAGACGGTATAGAAATAAGAAGAAAAAATACATATATGCGCTGCATTGCAATGCATACATATGATTTTTTTTTCTCTGCAATTAGCCATGTACCTCAAATCTTAAGTGGTACTTTTTTCTGCCTTTTCGTATAGGATTAAGCATAATTTTCCAATGTTACTATGAGAACCCCTACATGAAAGTGAATATTTGTCGAGTTATTGAATTTCAAACTTAATTTTCCGACATACAGTGCGTAATGGCTCTAAGATGTAATATCTTGTGCCTACAAGAAATAAATGATATCAATTAAGATTGGCGTTTGATTGTCAAGGTATTTGTAAAAATAATAATACTTCAATGAAATCCATCTCTGGCTCTCTGCAAGTCTTCCGCAAGGTTTGTTTTTATGTACAGAGACGAGACAGAGACGTTATAGTCGTTATTGACTTGATTGACGGAAGATTTGACGTATAGTTGTATTGATTTGATAATATTTTCACATTTGGTGGCGATAATAATAGTTTTTTAAGCCATAACCAATGTATGTAGAAAAATTAAGTTTGAAATATTCGACAAATATTCACTTTCATGTAGGGGTTCTCATAGTAACATTCGAAAATGATGCTTAATCCTATACGAAAAGGCAGAAAAAAGTACCACTTAAGATTTGAGGTACATGGCTAATTATAGTCGATAGTAACACGAGAATACGAAAACGGGCGTTTAGACTAAGTTGAGACTATTTTAGTATCGACGAAAATACGAGAATTGCACTACTGATAAGGAAAACAGGCTTTGATGATTGCAGACCCGATAAACTGAGGGGAACTATAAAAATAAAAACTTATGGGCGAGCGACTGTTTCTGGTTGAAGTCCATTCTGTTCCGGTTTTATTTTATCTTACTAATATTATAAATGGGAAAGTGAGTTTGTTTGTTTGTTTGTTTGTTTGTTCCGCTTTCACGCCGTAACTACTGAACCGATTGCTTTGAAATTTTACAGACATATTAGAAGTCTGGTTTAAATAATAGGGTACTTTTTATCCCGGAAAAAATTTTTGTTCCCGAGGGAAACTTAGATTTTTCCGTAGGAATGATAAGTTTCTTATAGTTGTCCTTTATACCGCAATATAAACGAAGTCTTGTGTGCTCCATCGTAGACCACATCGCTGCTTAACATCAGGCAGGATGGTGGTAAAATGCTTGTTCATAGTGATTAAAAAAAAAAGTCCACGCGGACTAAGCCGCGGGCGGAAAGCTAGTGTATTATAATGTAGGAATATTGTTAAATCATTTTTTTCCGGGTCAGCTACGAGTGAATGTATTCCATATTCCAGATCAGACTACAACAAACTTCTCCTGTAATATTTGAATAAAAGTGACTCTAAATTCAAATCGCCGAAGGCATTTTCCAATAGAACAGCGGCGTAGGACACTACTACGCGTGTCAATCAGCGTTGGCACTAAAAAACAACACAAAAAAGGAATACAAAAACAAATACAAAACAAAAACATTTCACACAATTTCACGCGTTTCCGAACTAGAACGTGGCGTGGGGGAAAAAATGGTTACATTCGTTGCAGGATTTTTTACTTTTTTTTTTGTTACTCTCTCTAGTAAACCAACGCGCAGTATGAAATTTTAGATGGTCGATAGGTTTTGCATAATCAAATTTAGCGGAGCGTTGAAAAACTGACAATTCAGCTCTTTGATTATTCTACCTATAATATCTAATATACAAAATTCCAATGTCACAATGTTAGTACAGTACAGTAGTAAAGTCTGAAGGGTCTTCAAGTCGCGGGTGAATAGGTACCTTCTGAACAAGTGTGCTCCATCGTAGACCACATCGCTGCTTAACATCAGGCAGGATGGTGATCAAACGCTTGTTCATAGTGATAAAAAAAAACATGAGCCGGAGTCTCCTCTTCGCTGACAAGCACAGCTACACTGTGCCTATTCATCTGTGTTTGTGTATTTTTATATTGCTTTTCTGTTTTATGTGTGTGTAATTTGTGCTTGGCAGAGAAAATAAATGTATTGTCTTGTCTTGTCTTGACATATCAGGAAGAAAGGCAGACTATTTACCTACATTCCAGCTCAGGCTCGGAGATAATACATAAATATGTATATAATATACACACACTTCACGCATTTGAATCCCAAAGCAGAGTAGACAGAGGCACTTGCTAAGCAAATGCCCACGGTTCATGAAGCGTATGTAACCCAACGTGACAGTGACGGTGAGTCCATCGCCGTCATAGGGTTCACACACCTTGTGGTGTGCGGGTTTCATCGCGATGTTGTCCTTCACTGGTGGTCTGAAAAAGAGTCCCATTGTTACACATCCAGGAGCCGGACTGAACCCGAGACTTCCCGATCTCAAGTCAAGTATCCGACCACCTGGACCACATACGCTGTATTGGACCACAGATTTCGGGTATAATTGATAATAATAAGCAGTAGCCAAATAATTTAACAACTCACCTGCAACTTGCTTACACCAGCCAACCGATCAGTGTCGACGAGCACACCGCCCCTGGCTTCGTCCAATGGCTCCGTGGATCCACCCTTCACCCAGACGAGCCTCGGCGGTCGACCAGACGTAGACAGATGTACCACCGAGCATTTGAGCGAGAGGGTCTCACCTGTCTCCAGGAATGCTTCGGTGCTGAGCCTCATTTCTGGAGCTAGGAAGATTTAGAAGACTAGTCAATGACCACATTCACACTGTTCTTGTGCTTAGTTTCTCCTAGGATCTATTGGGAAAATCCTCTGGATTAATCATGTCAATAAGATGGCTAGACGTGGATAGGTGAACCACTGAGCAACTAGAGGGGTTTCTCTTGTCTCTAGAAATGCTTTGGCGCTGAGCCAAGTTCTGGAGCTGTGAATGTATGTGAGGAATTTATAATCTTAATATAAGTTGAGGACGAGAATGTTGTGCCTACGTTTAGCCGTTTTGGGATGTCAGTCAGTCAGCTTTTCTTTTTATACATATTATATTTTAGATTACAGAAGAGTATTAACAAAGTGGACTGAATACAAGATACTCACGATGCACAGTTAAATGGACCCTTTTCAGCATCGGCGGGTGAGTGGACACGTGGCAGCAGTACACGCCGGAGTCCTGGACCTTCGCGTCGGACAGCTGCAGTCGCCAGTTCTCACCTTCCAGGTCTACTCTGTACCTGGTTAAAAAACAAAGTCTATTGTCAGTGTTCTGGGTAAAGATATGTCATTTAGAATTAAATGTGTATTTATTTATTTTTATTTTCTGTAGTAGATGTCCGATTTGAAGTTACCTAGTTGTAAAAGTGAAGAATTTTCCATTTTGCAACAGATTCTTATTTTCTGTAAAGAATTCCTTATTTTATATCGAGAGGACGTATAAGTGAGTTAATAATGACGAAGTCGAAACTTTCACCTTTTCATTGATCACGTAAACATTCAAATTATACAGGACGTTACGATAATCCAATACGCTGAGAACTAGGGCATACTGTAATACACTGTTCTGAGAATTTACTCTCTCTCTCCTTTTATCCTTAAATTTCTACCTTTTCATTGATCACGTAAATAAATAACAAGAGCAAAGGAACACCCTTTGCATTCACACCTTTTTTGTGAGGGAATGCTCACGGACACCTCGCCGCCATGGGCACAGAAACTCATAATGTACCTACTCTAATGTCGGACTCTTACCGTCTAACCCCCACGATGACCCCCGTGTTGCACAATGGGTGGGTCTTTGGGAGTACCCTAAGGAATTACGTCAGAACCGGTTTGCATGAATACCTGCTGAAATGCACTCTCTAGGGTCTACAGAAATAGTAGTAATAGAATTCGGGTTAAAAAGGGTTTTTTTTCTTCGTTACATACTATACATATGAGTACCTTCGTTATATTATTATGTATGTCACGGAGCCAGATTCTAATTCAATAAGTTTATTTCATCTTTATATTTATGTGCTGCGTGTAAAAGGACCTCGAGAAAATGGTCTTAGAAACGTTGTTGGGCTCGTCAATAATTATTATAAATAATAATTTTTATTATCATTTATTTTTACATTGGCGCGCAACGCGACTCTTTCAGAGCCTATGTACGCAACGCATCGCTCGTACGCTGAAGAATAACATCGTGATGAAACCTGCACACCACAAAGGCTGTGAACCGCCTGTCGCGTTGGGTTAAATATGCTTCAGTGATCTGTGGGTATTTACTTAGCAAGTGCCTCTGCCTACCCCGCTATGGGATTAATAGGCGTTAAATGTTTTTATAACGTGTTCATTTTACAAAAAAAACGAAATGGCGTCCGAAACCCACGCCAGATTTTACAACAAACGCCAAAATTATCTCGAAGCTAATTTATCTATCCAGAGGTAATATTACCTAATCACGTCTGAACGACTTGCGAGAGATTTCTGTGAACGATTTTGACTAATCTCCAATCAAATTGAGACGTTACCCGGTTACTGAATATTCATTGGCCGATCAAGAGCAGATTCCGAACCAATCTCGAAAGCCATCTACAGAATAGGTATGTACCTAACTTCACGTAGGTGCCTACTACCTAGTGAATCTCAATGTACTGACGGGGAATGAACTATTTACCTTTCAAATATAGGTTTCAGCATCAATAAATACACATTCAGTAGTGCCAACATAACCGTAGGTAATAAGAATGAGGAGTTTTCTTGAAGAAATAAAGCGTGTCTGAACGTTCATAATACAGTAGTTTGATGTCTTTCGTTTCTCACTATATTTAACAGATTTTTTTAAGAATATTATATCACTGGTTTTCATGCAACACTGTTTACGTTTTTGTTGTTTTTGTACGTTTAAAAATGTACGTATGGGCGGGCGGCTAGTACTCGTCAAAATCGGTTCTTTTTCCTTTATGCTCTTATTTTTGCCGTGTGCAAATTGAATCAATATTTTTTCTTTCTTTCTTTATCTACAATTATTTAGCCAGTTACCTATTTACTTCGACAACCAAGAAGTACATATTTATCTATGTTAAAGTTGGCATAATACCTGGAATCCGCCGTGTGTGTGTCGAGATCGAGTGTCAGAAGTTCCAAGTTTTCGCTGTCTGACACCTTCAGCCAAGATACCTGCAACAAAAGGTTCACTTACACAATGAATGTAGGTATACACTTGATAGCAAAAATTCTGGGTTTCCACTGTCCAAAAGCGCAAAAGACAATTATTTTTGACGTCGATCGAATTTATCTCACCATAACCATTAGATAGATAGATAGATAGACATTTATTTAGTTCACATGAAACACGAGATACACAATGAAACATAACAACAAATAAAATGACAATAGGACATGAGTATTATACTGTGTGCCGTGCTTGAAAATAGGTTTCGACTCAGCTTAATGTCACAGTTACCTGCGACGCTGATATTCTGTCGACACCCAAGAGATGACAGAATGGCGCAACCATCACTATTTCATGTGGTCAAAATGTACATGCAGCAGTTATGGTGGTTATTAGTAATACACATCACAAAACAAAAGAAAAAAAATATAATAATAAATAGAGTTAAGGGAAGGTATAACAGCCATTACAAGTGGAAATGTAACTGTACGTGTTTTCTTCAAATCAGTCTCACTATTGACCATGTATTTATTTGGGTTTCGTCAAACAAAGTGTAGGACGCCCTCAGGCATGGTGGACTGAGGATTTCCGCAAGATGGTTAGTAGAATCTGGATACGAGAAGCCGAAAACTATGGCGAGTAATTGAGGAGGCCTGGATCAGATGTTGATAATAATTAACCATCGACGCCTATATATGTCGAAAATAATGTAAATAGCGCACGACGGTTTACGCGATTTTGAAACACACAAGTTGGGTATGGCAGAAGAAGCATAAAAGTAAAGTCAATGCCGTAGAAATGCGGTCATTGCGGAGCATGAAAGGCGTGACATTGAATGACAGGATAAGGAATAGTGTGATAAGGGAAAGTTGCGGTTTGAAGGAAGACGTAGTGACCAAGATTGAAAAGGGCATGCTTCGGTGGTTGGGGCATATGTAGAGAATGGAGGAAAGTCGATTGACGAAAGAGATTTATATGGGTGATGTAATGGGCCGGGTGAGTAGAGGTCGCCCCAGAAGGACATATAAAGACCAGATTGGTGATGTCCTGGCCGAAGGTGGCGGTGAAAAGTACTCGAAACCGGAGGTCATGTATGAAAAGATGTATGAATGTAGATGAAGCGAAAGGGGTATGTCAGGATCGTGACAAATGGAGATCTGTAGTCTCTGCCTACCCCTCTGGGAAACAGGCGTGAAGTGTATGTATGTATGAAACACAATATTAATAGTGTTAAATTGCACCATGTATATAAACGCGATGTGGTCACCCCTTGTCACGTTGGGTTAAATACTCTTGGTGAACTGTGGGCACTTAGCAAGTGTCTCTGTCTACTCAGCTTTGGAATTAAAAGCCGTGAAGTTTATTTTTTTTTGTAGTATCAGAATTATAACCAATTATTTTTTTTTACTGGTAATAGTGAGGCTCACGGTATCGGTCTAGTGAAAAGTGAAAATAACGAGTTGTATGTGAAGTTAGGTGTAATCCGCGCACATAGATGTAAATACGATATAAATATATCACGTATAAATATTTTACAGCGACACGCATATTGCCTTCATCCCATGTTAAGTAGCTAAAGCAATCGTGTTATGGAAATCAGTAAAAGAAACATACTTTTATTATTTTTCTTATACATATATACATACATATATAAATAAAACATCCAGACACGTCACACACAGTATGTCGTTCAGAAGCTTGCTTTTTAATGATACACGGAATCAACGTCAAATACAATGTTGTTTCCTCCTTTTATAGTATGGTTTGGTTTCTATTTCATTGATGGTTTATTTTAAAGATTATTTTTCAGTGTCGTTTTCTGCCCCTAAAATTAACACCATAATTTATCATCAACACATACTTGTCCACTGTTGGACATAGGCCTCTCCAATTGCACGCCACTGTGATCTGTTTTCGGCTTCTCGTATCCAGCTTCTGCTAGTCATCTTGCGTATATCATCAGTCCACCTTGCCTGAGGGCGTCCTACACTCCGTTTGCTGAGACGCGGTCTCCGCTCACACCATAATTTTTTTTTCAAAATTCATTTATTTATTTAGCAAAAATGTTTTACAATATGTGTTTGGGACTCCTCTTTTAAGTTATAAAAACCTGTATTAGAGGAGGCCCCTCTTTCCTGTAGTGTGTAATATTATTTTGCCTGATAATAATTAATATCTAGGTAAGTACATGGAAAACTACTAAATTAATAATAACATGGATACAATAATAAAGTACAATTCAATCGAGAAAGTCGCCCGTTAACATATTTTTTTTGAAATAATATGAAAAAGGTAGGTAGATATTACACGTTTTATATTTCTAATCGTCGGTAGATTGACGATTTGTAACGAGCGTATTGTTTTTTTTTATTTAGACCTTTGCAAAAAAGCGTGATACTACAGTCCTGTACAGTTCTAACTGCTACAACAACGAAATACCTAGCTTTGAAATAATTTTAAAGTGCCTATTTTCTAAGAAACCCAATTTTTTTAAATGCCCCAGAATCGTTGCTCCCAGGTGTAATATATTTTGCCGACGCTGCCTGGAAAGGCTATTTCGAAAATGTTTAGAAAAGCAACCGCATTGAATTGCATTGTGCGAGTGTATTCTGCTTTCAAAGCTGTTTTGTGCCGTTGTCTGGCGCAGATAGGTGTGCCGTGGTGCGGGTTTGTTTTATGGATACCAAGTGTTTAGTGGATTAGAAAAAACAATGATTGTCTGTGAAGTCGGTATACAGACGCTAGTTTATCGTGACAATGTCAAACATTGCAGTAGTAGTAGCACATTCGCTTGCGGAACGGGACAATGACGTCATCTTTTTCGTGCATGCAGCCCGTAATATCGAGTTATTAAACGTTGTCACGCCGAAAAATGTGTTTTATATTAAAGAAGCAGCAAGGAAGCATTGACAGTTTCATCAGAGTAACATGTTAATAGCCAAGTATTGTAGCATAACTTTTGAAGAAAATTATTGTATGTTCCAGTCACCCATAATTACTTTTCAGTTTCATCAGAACAGAGAAAAATGTCCATCCTTTTTCTTTTTTAAATAAACCACACTGAGAGCGCCTGAATCCTTTACGTGCCTTTGTTAATCATAATGACAATTCTATATTCATTGCGTGACGTTCGTTTTGATATTTATCATTAGATTACTTTCCTTAGTCCCATTTCATAGCTGGGTTTGGTAGCTGGTTACGAGATGGGAAATAATAGAACCATTTCGTATCTAACTTGATCGTAGTCAGCTACGAAACGAGTCTCTTGTTTCCCGTGTCGTAGCCAGGTATCAAATCCGGCTACGAAATGAGACTAAGGGCATTCGCTCCGTCTCAGTGTACTATACCAATCTTGTATTAGGGTGGTAGAAAAAATTGACTTTAGGTACACCAAGTGAAAATGGGACAGGATGGTGGTCAATTCACTGTGTTTTGAAAAACTCGACTAAATAAATCTAGCATGGTATCATTTAGTAGTAAACATCAGCATGAGAATCTCGACGATTACTAAATATTAGTAGAATTGAGGTAAAGAGGATTATATTATTTTTTAAATACATTATTTAAAAGTAAATTCTGCCAGTTGCCCACCATTCGCCAGGCTCAGCGTATCAAAATAATAATAATAAAATTGACTTACAAGTTTGTCCCTCAAGGACGCCACTTTGCAATCAAAGTAGACTGTTGCACCGGTATCAGCTTCTATTGTAGAATCGTCAGCCCCCATGTTTCCTTCGAATGAGGGTGCTTTGAATCTGTAAAGAAATATCATTTTTAATTTCCGAAGCATACTGATTTGTTGGATGGAAATGGGATGAACCTGTTGGAATGAGAGGTTTTCTGATAGCTTCAAATATGTCAAAAGTAAGTCCAAAACATCTCACAGATGGCGCTAATCAGACATGATCTTAAGGAAAAACTCATTTTAGAACGGGAGTTTTTCTGATAGGTGGCTTATTACAGTTCTAAGAAATGTCAATAGATGGCACTACCTATACTGGGTTGTCATTTCATATTTTTATTTTTTGTTGACAGTTCTGAAATGAGTTTCTCCTTAAGATCATGTCTGATTAGCGCCATCTGTGAGATGTTTTGAAACTACTTTTGACATATTTGAAGCTATCAGAAACCCTCTCATTGTCAACAAAAAATAAAAACTCTACCAGTAGAGTCTTTTTTATCACTATGAACAAGCGTTTGACCACCATCCTGCCTGATGTTAAGCAGCGATGTGGTTTACGATGGAGCACACTTGTTCATTAGGTACCTATTCACCCGCAACTTCAAGACCTTCAGACTGTACTGCGCAGGAAACACAAACTCCGGCAAGTCATTCCACATCCTAGGTAAGTTAATTTTCCCGTGAAACCTCGTGTGTACTAAAAAAATACGTGATAAAGAAAATTTTAATTTCCCTCTTTTACCCGGTCATAAAAAATGTATTGTCGCCTCAGCTATTTTACATTTTGAAAGAAGGAGTCAGTGGATTAATTTAACTTTCTCTTCAAATCAAACAATATTTTCCAGTTCTCTTCAATTTAACTTTTCTGTTACGAAAAGAAAAATTAAAAACAGATAAATAAAAGTTACGAAAGAAATTACCGAAAAGTTGCTGGAAAGATTTGTTTTTCAGTAAAAAGTTTTAAGTTTGCTTTGGGCCGATAAAAAATCGTTCTAGAGAAAAGTCTACATAGTTGAAAAAGGCCGGCTGCTTTGTTCTGTGGGGATACCGTGATGAAGTTTTTTTTTGCTAATAATTTAAGATGTTTGTTGAAGAAATGATTTATCAAACAGATGTTCTAGTAGTTTATTTACGGTGACGGGCTTACCCCGTTATTAGGTTAAATGCGCTTGTTGAACCGTGGGCATTTGCCTACCCCGCGTTGGGATTAAAAGGCGTGACGTGTATTATTTTTATTTTTTTATCATTAAGAACAATCGTTTTACCACCATCCTGCCTGATCATATTTATTTATTTCCAGTTGAGTTCCGTTCCTAAACTAAATACTACCATAAAGTGGCGTAGAAAGAAAAGGTTGGTTGGTTTAAACGGCTTAACACTTTAGCGACAAAAAGAGATGGTCGGATTTTGAATGTGTATGCCTTGACAATGTATGAATGTGGTGCTGCCAGTATGTATTTCAATATTTCGTTTATTTGAGACGTCTGGAACTTTTAATTCTCTTAAAATATTGAAAATATAAACCCCTATGAAAACGTCGTAAGAAAAGTTTTCACAGTACACCTAACTAGGAGTTTGAGTACTACAGCTGACACTATTTTCGTAAGTTAGGTGATAAAATTTATATTATCATACTTTTTACCGTACACGTATTCCACGAATTATATTTTACTATCTGCGTTTCCCATAACCTTACCTATAACCTTACCTAGGCCAAAGACGCTGTGAATAACAAAGGGTATCGTTCTACGGAAATATCAAAGACAACGCTAACTAATTGATTATGAGATAAATGAGTTAGAAATAACAAAAAGCAAGGTTTGTCATTAACTTAATTTAATCTTAGTTCATTATGTATGCTAAATATGAGTCGCACCGAACTTTATACTTTATTTTTTGAAATCATTTGTGAATAGAACGTTGTTCGGTTGCTGTTGATGTCTAGATACACCGTAAATCGGAACAGCAAATTAGAAACTACTATTATTTAAACAATCTCCGAAGTTCTATCAAGATATCATAAAAGTGATTAGTTATAGTTGATTCTTAATACATAAGGCAGAAACTGGCCATGTCCATTAGATTGACAAACATTAAAAAAATGAAAAAATAAATGCACGCCTTTTAATCCCAAAGGTATAGGGTAAAGGGGTAGTCAGAGGTACTTGCTAAAGCAAATGCTCACGGTTCACGAAGCGTATTATCACCCAACGTGACAGGGGGTGAGCCCATCGGGTTCACACTCCTTGTGGTGTGTGGGTTTCATCACGATGTTGTCCTTCACCGTACGAGCGTTACGTTGCGTACATAGGCTCTGAAAAAGAATCCCATTGGTGATTGGTGGACACTAACAAAAATTTTAATGTCAAAATTCAAACGAGTTTCAAGTTGGGTGGGAGACCACATTCTTCCCCTGAAGAATGACCTCTGGATGCCCAGGACCCACCCAGCACCAGCGATAAACGAACGCCATCGGGGGGGTTTTAGTCACTAGAAGTCTGCTTCCTACTTCTCCCCTCGTCAACAAAAACAGAAAAACACACACACACATTCTTCGCCGACAGTACAAAACCTATAATATCAAAACTTGGTCATGAATTATTAACTCTTACACCGTATGGGTACATTTTTTGCTTTCAGATAATGCTTATACTTAATTGAGTCTAGACCACACAACTTCAAGTAATATTGCAACGAAAATATAAGAAAACATTTTTCCTTTCACGAATCGAACCCTGAAAATAATTTGGACAAAATCTATTTTTTATAAGAAATCTTCAGCTACTTCTCGCAAACTAAGTTAAGTTGAATGAATTGAAATTCTCATCATGTACCCATATTATTAAATTTAGGGAGTTAATGTTTAATATTGATGGGTGAATTAAAATACCCTGTCGTAGTATAAGTTGTGATAAAAAAGGCTTATTTTTGTCTTGAATTAATCGTGGATGTTCAGAGAAGGTTTGTACGTAGAGACATTTAAAAAAAAAAACCGGCCAAGAGCGATTCGGACTCGCCAATGAAGGGTTCCGTAGCAGCACTAGCAGCAGGTAGATAACATAGTAATATACAAGTTTTTGTAGTTCGTTGTAAGTTTGATCGACGTGTTATCTACTCTACAGGGTGGAAAAAAGTTATGGGCCCTGGAGGGGAACTGCCTTAAAT
>SJJU01020058.1:0-15180 GCA_012932125.1 Conopomorpha cramerella
AGTCTGTGTTTCCTGCGCAGTACAGTCTGAAGGTCTTCAAGTCGCGGGTGAATAGGTACCTTATGAACAAGTGTGCTCTATCGTACACCACATCGCTGCTTAACATCAGGCAGGATGGTGGTCAAAAGTGCTTGTTCATAGAGCTAAAAAATACTTTTTCTTTTCTTACTATGGGAAAACACTGAACTGAATCAAAATTTTACAGATCTTCTTTTTCAGAGTTCTTCAGAACTCTTAATTTCCATAATCCTTGGTAACATTACAGGATATTCTCACCCACTTTCCCACCACTGTGATTCCTGTTAGAGCCAGGATCTACAGCGGCATCCAGGATAGACAAGAGCTCAATCAGTGACGACTGGGCTAGATCCCGGGGAGGCCTAGCCTTCTGTCTTGGATCCCACATAGTTATTAAATTAAAGACGGTATAGAAATATGTAAGAGGGAAAATATATGTATATGCGCTGCATTGCAATGCATACATATGATTTTTTTTTTACTTCCCTAATCTAAATAGTGGGAGATACGGCCGATACCCGTTAGAGAGATAAGCCACACATCAACTCCTAGTTATAAGATAGACTTACATAAACAGTGTACCAAATAAGTAGTTGTTGTACAACTGATGTATAATAGTAAACCTACATGTGTACATATACCAGTGGCGTGCACACCGTATAGGCAAAAAGACACTGCCTACCTAATAATAGAGTTATTGCTAGATCCTTTTTTGTCGTACTCACGACATAGGCTAACGAAGGTATTGTGTTTTATGGGTGAGTAGACAGCTACCTGTGTTTCATAAAGACAAGTTACCTATACATAGGTGTCAATCCTTGGGGATTATTGCCTACCTTGTCTTAAAAGCCAGTGCACGCCACTGACTTATGATACTTAATTAAGTCAGCCACAAAATAGGTTAAAAAAAGTAATTCAAAAGTATCTTACCGAGTATAACATCTCGAGGTATAGGGGCTGTTTTAATGGTATTCTGGAAATCGGAGAAGATGTCACGAGTTCGTTTCCCACCTCATACTGCTCTAAGATATAGTGAAATGACAGTGGGGATGTCCATTATTTAGTGCGTATATAGAGGTACTTGTTATTTTATTTTTTACCAGGAAAACAAAAACGGAAAAATACCTACCTTCCGTAAGTTTAAGCGCGCAAAAACATAATATTTGCCACCTTCGCTAAGGGACGGTCGTTCTTTTTTTGTCTCTATCTTTCGTAAATTGAATTGAGGTGAGGCCACGGTATTCTATCATGCTAGACGCTATTGTAAAAATACAGTAAATTGTCCTTGAACTTTCATGAAAAACTTGCCAGTATGACGTGATCTCTACTATCTAGTAATTCTCGTGGAAATTCTGTCCAGCTTTACTTGTCTACTTACAAAATGGAGGGTTTAATTTCCCGTTAGCACGTGAATAGGTACTCCCACTTGCAAGCGGCACGCACAAATCGTGATTTATTGTGTTACATTATAAATAAATGTTATATAACTAACTACAGACGGGGGACGTGGAGTGTGGGCGTAACTGTACGATTTGGTAATAATAAATTTATTGATAACTAAATTTATTATTACCAAATCTAACTAACTAACTAGCTGTCTCGGCAAATATTTGTTTTGCCATAGGAAGTCGCTTTTGTACCCCGTGTAATACACCTTTACACCTTTTAAAGAACAGAAATACACCTTTTAAACCTTCCCTGGACTTCCACGTGTAATTCAAGACCAAACATAGCCAAATCCGTCCAGTCGTTCTCGAGTTTTAGCGAGACTAACGAACATCAATTCATTTTTATATAATAGAAGATTAGATTAGATAAATATCGCGATCCCTTCGTGCGATCAACAAGTCGTCGAGTTCCAAAGATTACCAAAATAACTCGAGAGCTCGTGTCGTAAGCCATGATGCACAGTCACGGACAGGCGAGCACGCAGCTCCGGTGATTGCCATCTTTCCGAGATTGTCGTGTGGGCCCTATTGCTTTATTTGTGAGAGTAGTCCAGGAGTCTTCTTACTAATATATAAATGGAAAAGTGAGTTTGTTTGTTTATTTGTACCGCTTTTACGCCGTAACTACTGAACCGATTGCAGACGTATAGGTAGAAGTCCGGTTTAAATAATAGGGTTTTTATCCCGGAAAAAATTGATATTCCCGAGAGAAAACAAAAATATTATCTTTATACCGCAATATAACCGAAGTCCACGCGAGCGAAGCCGCGGGCGGAAAGCTAGTATTTCATAAAGCTTATTAGGTAACTAGTGAACTTATTTATCCACATTATAACACTATTACTATTATAACACCTTACAGTACTAGACCAATACGTCTATATGTTAAAACTATGTTTATACATAGGAAGTGAAAAATTTCAGTGTTTAAAAATCAATGTTACTATTTCATATAAAAAAAAGAAAAAAAATCTTTTTAAATTAATCTTCATTCGATTTATTCGCGTTTCATCGTCTTTCGCACATTTTATACTTTACTAAAATCGAATATAATTTGTAGTACCTCAACTTTGTAATACACTATTCGTAGAGTTCTTAGTATATCATATACTTATATAAAGTAGGTAAGTAGGAGATACTAGCAGTTTGTAACATTTCACAGGTAGCCCTATTATTTATCGAGGGACTTCAATAAAAGAAGTCCTTCCCACCTCGACCAGTATTTATAGTACCTATTATTTATTTACAGTATTATATATGCTTTTTTTTTCTTTGTTCGCGGATAGTTCCGGCGTTTATGAACCAATTTTGATGAAAAATTTTTTGCTACGTAGATATTTCAAAGGTGCTCCCATTTTAAGGAAGTCAAGATTCGATTATGGCGGGCTAGATAAGTCAAGGAGAACTTGAAAAAAAAATCGTAATGGATATTGGTTGAAGTCGGTTCTTTTTTCTTCAAAATTATTGAAGGGACAAATTGAAATACGATTTAAAGTTAAACGCCTAAAGGTGCCTCACTACAAAACGTGATGAACGCAACATCGGATCTAACTACCATTGTTTCAGTTAGTTTAGGCTACGTCTCTAGATAAACGACCTTATTCATTTCGTAATAAGGTCGTTAACCTTAAAAAGTATATATATACTTGTAAGCGTGCTATTATGTACTCTTATCCTTCTCTGATGCCTTACAATCTGAGTGAAATCACTTCATTGTATAATATAACTTTTTCCGCGATTTCATTCGCGTAGTTTCAGTATGTCATACAAATTATAGCACCCTCTCTACTGCACCAAGTCCCACAGGAACGGGATAAAAAAGAACCGTATGTTATTCTCCTGGTTCTAAGCTACGTCCCCAACAATTTTTCGCCTAATCGGTTGAATCGTTCTTGAGTTATAAGTGTTGTAACAAACCCGTCTTTGTTTTATATTAGATTATAGTCGCCCCCCGCTGTAAAGGACATAATATATAAATGTATGCTTATATATTTAAAACTACGCAACGGATTTTGATGCGGTTGGTTGTAATAGACATAGTGATTCCAAATGAAGGTTTCATCATCATCCCAAACCTGTCCACTGCTGGACATAGGCCTCTCCAATTGCACGCCACTGAAGGTTTATTTGCATATAATAGCAGAGAAACCCTGTTAATACATTGCCCCGGCAAACGCTGTTTTGCCAAAGTACATTACAAATTGTACTAGCTAACCCGTTAGTTGAATTATAAAATTACAAGTTGGTATGTTTAAAAAGTGAATGAACCCACGTAAGAGTACCAATCGACATAGGTACATAACTTATACATTAAGCGATGAATGTGGTTGATTTTCCATTTAGCAAAGTTTGTGAGTCACCGGACCATCTCTGAGTCATTGCTTCGAAACTACGCAATTTTCCACTCCGCGGAAGTTGTTTAGATAAAATATAATAGAAGGTAGGTATGCAAACAAAAAAAATTGCGTTGTCAAAAAAAATATTGTTCAATACGTTGGTACCTTACACGTTTTTCTCTCGGGTAGGGAGTATAGGTATGATCTCGACGCAATTCCTTTTTTTGTCATTAAGAACAAGCGTTTGACCACCATCCTGCCTGATGTTAAACAGCAATGTGGTCTACATTCTCCCGCGACTTGAAAACCTTCCGGCACTCCCGGGTTCCGGCCCCGTATGCGGCACGGAAGATCATTGTATGTGTTTAGTTGGTAAAAGTCCGACACTACCCCCTCGTTCGCCGTCCCGAATAAAAAAAGCACACGTCCATATTACATTTTTACTTTTATAATATTGTTAAGAATTATTTTTCTAATTTTATTTATTTTATGTCCAGCAGTGGACAAGTATGGACTGATGATGGTGATGATGATTTATTTTTATTATTGTTGGAGACTATCGGGTTTCCGAATGTCGCGTTGGATTTGACATTTCACGTCATACGCCGAAAAGTGCCGGTCGTGAGGTACTTTTTGTCTACCCTTTGTCGACACCACACCTACGATCGGGCATCGTTATAATTGTTTTTTTTTAATCACTAATGTTAAGCAGCGATGTGGTCTACGATGGAGCATACTTGTTCATTAGGTACCTATTCACCCGCGACTTAAAGACCTTCAGACTGTACTGCGCAGGAAACACAGACTCCGGCAAGTTGTTCCACACCCTGGCGGTTCGCACTATGAAAGTAGGCAAATCCACCTGGTATGGATGACGTTTTGCCGGTCTCCTGGTTGTCCTATTGTAAAAACGGATTTGTCGCGAATCTTACATATTGTTAGTAACTTTAATACTTGGTGAACACGAACAGTTAAAATACAGTCCACGCATTTTATTTTATTGACCGATCACTGAGCTAACAATTATACTTAAGTAGTAACTCTTAATACACAGTAAATATTTATTATTGCATTTAGTGCAGAAATTCCAATGAATTAATAAGCTCGTCGGAATTTCTGCAATTACTTCTCTGTAATAAATACCTTTTAATAAACTTAACTATTTAAGTACATTAAGGATTCGTTTCACAGCCTTCATCTCCGAGGAACATCTTCATATGTTTTGTAAACGAGGTTTTTCGATAACGTTTTCCTTCATGTTTACTGTGTATGTACACTGAACCATCTCAGATACCAAAGTATACTGGTTTACTCTTCTCAAACTGTCAATATTTGCTGCAAACATTCAAAGGCAAAAGTCAAGTATACCTGACGAAATAGCGTGATCTTTTCTTTGAACTGTTTATTAACATTTCGAGCCCAGATTGTTCCTTGTGTCAACTTGGACTGAATTGACCAAATAGAGCGGGCCAAAGGCAAACAAACAAACACTGTTGTGTGGTATTGGTTTTGGCCTTTGTGCATTGATTGTGGCCGTATTTTTTTTTAATGTATGGCTTGGTTTTTTTTTTCTTTTTAAGCTCTTTGATTGTCGTATCGATAACATTCATTCGATAGATATTGATTCTAATCCATGTGCTAATACTTATTAAGTAACAATGTCTGGAACTTATTCAATGATGTTCCGGTCACTTTCTCTCATTAACTATGTATTAAGTAGAAATGTTTCTTAAAGAGAACGGAAGGAAGACGGTATCAAGAATCCATGATGATAACCTTTTTGATGCCAACACAGGACAAGAAATTCACATGATATCTTGTCCTGATTGTAGTACGCGCTTTCCTTTCCGTCGTTCCTTAATCCTGAATAAATGAATCGCTGTTTCCTTTTGTATGAGCACACTTCCACCATTTATTACTCACGTACTTATATTATCCAATTCACCAAACGATAGCGCCATTCAAATACCATTTGGCGCCATCTATTGGTGAAATACAAAACATTATTCAACTATAGAAAATGTATCGAAAGGAGACTAAGGACCGTGATCAATGGAAACCTTTTTTTGTCTCTGCACGTTTCATATAGAAAATACTTAGGTAGTTAAAGGATTGCTGATATCCGTATTTATGTACATACTCGTACATGGTGTCACAGGGAGATAGGCAGAGAGAATGGACGTTCTCGTATTTCTCGGCGTACACGACAAACTATGACACACCCCTAGGTATGCGTAATTTGTTCAATGGGTTAGTGACTAAGCCCAATAGTAACATTATAAAAAAACCTCAGAAGATTAGAAGTGAGCTAGGAGATACTATAGTGACGTCTTTAAAGGTTTTTCCACTTCACGTAATTAAAGTAACTAACACATTATCGGACAGTACAATAGACACAATAGAT
This sequence comes from Conopomorpha cramerella, assembly GCA_012932125.1. Lineage (NCBI taxonomy): Eukaryota > Metazoa > Arthropoda > Insecta > Lepidoptera > Gracillariidae > Conopomorpha > Conopomorpha cramerella. Next base: position 6,207 of record SJJU01020058.1, read on the forward strand.
GTTTTATTGTTATGACGCCTATAGCCGTTTACTGTCCGGGAAAGAGTTAAGAGCTCTCTAACTAAAAGAGCCGACTCCAAAACCAAGTCAAAAATTTTCCAACAAACAGCAAAAAAACAGTCGTATTGTCAATCTCCTCCATTTTTCAGCCGGTTTGGTTGTTAACCATTAACCCCCTTACCAATAAACGCGTTGTCACTTATGCAACGGTTATTACAGGTCTACTTGAACTGGTTATTCCATATTTGACATACAACTGACAAGTTAAGTTGAGCTTTGTGTATCTTCGAAATAGCAATTCCGCCATTATTAGTAAGGCCCTAAGAATACGAGTTTCTAAAAACGAATACCTTTGTTTACTTTGAAGCTTTCAACGATATTTTTCTTAATGTAATATCGATACGCGTAATCCTCAATTACATTATGATTCACAGCACTGGTAATCGATGAGGCAACAACGAGAAACCAAGCGCTATATTTGTTATTGGCACACTCCAGCATCCCGTGGTTGCCGTGAAAGACAAATTGAGCCGAAGGTCTTCGATAAGTGCCCACTTGGAGTGTCGAAATTGCTTGCTAGGAAATTAATCGATGCCTATAGCTTTTATCGTCAAATTTAACAGTGTGTTGACAGATTCGAATAATATTTACTAACTACATACACGCACATTGGCACATAAATATTATAATAATATAGTTAAACTGTTGCTGGTGGTTGATCTAAATATTTTTTTTTTAATATGGAGACCGTAATTCCTACAAAGGTTTACAAACGCGATGATCATATTTCCTACATCACTTCTAGGTACTTAAAAAATTGGGGTAGTAAATAGACAAACATGATGATTTAACTACTATACTTGACCGGCATACAATTCTTTCTTATTTTGAGGAAAGTTTGTCAATCTAGAAGTTTTTTTGCATGCTTGAACACTCACCCAAGCCAGTCAGTCCAAGGACAAAAGATACACTCGATGACAAATTGTCTAATGACTTTGTATTGTTCGCAGCCGCCGGAGTGAGAAGCAACGTCTCTACATGAGTCGACGATAAACTAAGGGGCCGATTCATTTGGTAAGCTACTTGAGAAACATTGATTCAGTCAACTAGGAAATCCGTATAACTGCCGGTTGTCCAAGGAAGTAATGGTGATAGGGTTATGACGGACTCACGCCGACTGAAAGAACTTCGTTAGATTTTGGATATGCCCTCACTACGCACCGGTGCCACACTCACTGTGCCTCTTACATGACGCACCTTTGCAGCAGGAAACCAACTTATCCTCTGGTGTTCCTTCTCGGAGGTTGTTGGGTTCATGTACCTACCTCCTTTTCTGATCTACCCGCAACTCTCAATCGCCCTTTTGGTCCCGGCAGGTTGTGGCTTAAAGCCTAAACTGGAATTTTGTGGATTACATTCCTTGCTATTTCTTTTGGAGCCTGTGCATGAATCACTTCTCAGAAAAATGAGAACAACCTGCAATTTTGTTTATCACGATATTAAAGTACTCACTGACTTCACGAAAAAAGCATATTCAGTCAGTTCTAAACTTAGAAAAGCAATGTCGGGCAATGATTATGCAAAAATATACTTGAACTGCTGCTCTGCGTCTTAAATGAATGTAAAAACCGTCTTAAAGCAGATAAAATGATGGTCCCTTACATTAATTATTATTTTTAGTCGCTCGGCCAGTATTCAAAGAACCTTTGTGTCACTGTTTATTTCATCCATTTAAACATTTCATTCGAAAAATCTTAGCGAAATCTATGCTCTAGGGTTGAGCCTTCAAGGTCCATTTCTAAATGTATTTAATCTAAATTGGCTTCCCTCATAACTTCGTGAACGATCCCTGAAATGACTCGTTTTATACATAAAAAGTAATTAGCGAGATTTTCTATTACTAAAACAATTTTCAAAATCAGTTTAGCAGATCCAGATATTATCTACATGCTGCAACTTCACAAACTTCAACTCTATATAATTTATTAGTTTAGATTTATGCTGCAAACCCTCCATGGAGATAATGTCTGACTCCACGAACCGATACCAAATTCCTTCCTAACGGACGGCCACTCGCCTGCGAACTGGCCTGAAGCCAGGCAATCTTAGGCCGTGGCACATGGTGATTTTTTTTTCGGAACAGTAATTACTCTTATATATTATATTATGTACTTGTAGCGTTACCCATGATATGCTACGTAAAATAATATCACTAGATTCAGAATGTAATCTTAAAAAAAAAACTTTGCGTTTCTGTCTATCTCAGGCTTTATGACTTCATTATGTAGGGACTTGTATAATGGCTAGATGTCAGATTTCGTCGAAGTTATAGTTCTGTATGGAAGTGCTTTTGTGCGTTCTTTAACACTTTTGCGGAGAGTAAAAAGATAGAATAGAAATAACTGCTACAGTCATTCATTGTCCGGAAAAGTATGAATATCAAAAGTAGCCTTTCAAACTCATCATTATCGTCATCAGCCACATGACGTCCACTGTTGGACGAGGGCCTCCCCCAATGATTTCCGTTATCATTGGGGGGGAAATGCCAATAAACGCCATGCTTGGCAGGCGGTTTGGCGATCGCAGTAGTGTTGTGGAGAGAGCGCTGCCGCCCGTCCTCTGGAGAGTTCCCTCGGTCGCTTCTTACGACCCCCACGACGGGAAAAGTAGGGCTGGGGTGGTAAAACATGTATTCTATTCGCCGTCACCACACGGCATCTACACGGCAAATAGACTGGCAATGTGAAACGGCCCTAAGTTTAGAGTTTTAGCTTTTATTTGCTAGAGGTTCGATTTATCGCACATTGTGGTCGAGTACATTCGCGACAAAATTTTTGGAACGGAAATAGTGTAGGTAGAGCTCACTGTGAAATATTCAGAGCACTTTAATTATCTTATCTACATCGATCACAGTTTGTAATAGAACATAAAAATACTGTCTCGTTGTTTTAGACGTGACCTTTTCCGAAATAATTCAAACGAAAGATAATCCGAAATAAGATCCAATATTTATAAAGTCATAAAAATATCTTCGATCTAAGTGTTATTTTGTGTTTCGTGTTGTCGCGTCGACATTTCGTTTCAAACAATGTGGTAGAAACACCAAAACATTTTATAAATACTTCTCAATATGACAAATGACGTGGCCCACAATCCACTGCAATTAGCACATACACAAGAAAACAAAAACCTAAGATATCCTACTATACGAGCAAAAGAGAGCACTATAATCTTTATACCTACATGCATAGAGCTTACAATAGCACAAAAATGTTTTCAAAGGCATCTGTGTGGAAGCACGTCACAGGCCGTGGCACCACAAAGGTTCGTCAAACAAACAGTGATATGCATATATATACAGAGAGTATATGGTATGCGGCACAGGGTTGTCCCTAGAACTCACGTCGCAATTCTCAAGGACCCTTTGAAGGATATGGCACAGTAAATAGAGGCTCGTATTGAATATCAATAGAAGGAAAACAACACGTATTTAGCTTGTTTGTATCTACTCGTAAATACAAAATGTTGTCTGCCGAGATACATTATTAAAAAGATTGAGGAAAAACTGAAAAAGAACATAATTCAGGAAGTTCTGAAAAAAGACTTGAGATATTGCTGTTGAGGTGGTTATGTAAAAATTATAAACACCTAGTTTACCCGTAGTATTTATTACTTTTGTCAGAAAATAATACCTAACCGAATCAAAAGTATAATTTCATTTTGAATTAGCTGGTCTTTGAAGCTTTGAGCGTTATCGACTCCTATATTTGCATAACACTCCCAATTTTGCTTCCCGTAAATTCCTTTTTCCGGAAACAGAATCCAGAATTCCCGTTTGGCATTTTAATTGGACAGTCAATAGGGGTTATTCAGAATATCTGAGAAATCTTCTGAATTTAAGACTTCACTCGATTCTAGATCAAACGATAAAATGAACGTCTTTTCAACGCTCACGTTTTCATGATACCATAAAAATCATCTCACTATCTAATATTTAGACTTTCCGATAGCTGGCAACCCTGAAACTGCAGGTGTAGACGTTTCGCCGAGTGGTTACGACGTCGTAGTCGGCCAGACTCTTAGCTCTTCGGATAGAGCGCTATTTCTGCATGCGATACTTACTCTTTCGCCTCTCAGCCGGCTTCGTCTTATCAGCATTCGTGAATAATAACTTCACTGCGCTGAGTTGAGATTTTGCTTAAGGAAGAGTTCCATTATGTAATGGAGTGACAGTAGAGGTAGCTAGAGATGAAGTTAAGAAATATGGTTGTCGCATTCATAATAATATAACTTCATTTAAATAACAAGGACAAAAATATCTTAATAATTGTCACTTCGGTTGATACTGACGCTCCTGTCTAATATAAAATGATTAATGAGTTCTCAAGTGTTTCCATTTCTTTTTAAAAATATTTGTATGAAATTCTCGTGCCGCGTATTTGCTGTGGAACTCCTTCAAAAGGACTGGACCGATTTTTATAAAATCTTGTAACTATACAAATAAGGTAGGTATCAAAACATCCTGTCTATCCCATTCGGGATTATGAAGTCTTTATACGTATTATGTATAAAGCGAATCACGTCACGTATGTATACCGTCCATGTACAAACACTCCGATAATGTTTATATCTAATTTTATCAAGGTTTTATATCCAGACACTAAAAATAACAAAATAATAGAAGCTAAGAAAAACCACGATAGACTTCTAGTGGAATGTTTAAAGATTTTGTTCCCCGTAATACGACAAAGTAAATACATTAGATTAAAAGCTCGCTTTTGCTGATAAGATGCTATTCTCCCGGAAAGCTTCTCGTAAATTTTCGCGATGATGTATAAAGGTAACTCGACAGTTGGAATATAGCGAAGCTTGGTGCGCAGAATTAACTCTCGTCGACGTATCGCTAAAAGCTTAAAATCTTAGAAATCTTTCTAAAGAAATTTAATAACGGAACATGAATAGCTGATCACCACCGAAGCATTCCATTTTGGCAGGACACGACAAGTTAATATTGACAGGGAATATATTACTCTTAAAGCAAATAACAATCTCAGATGACCTGATTATGTATAACTGTAACAAAAATACTTGCACACGAAAGCAATGTGTTCTGATTTTAATTGAGTTTCGGATCTTTTGTCTTGTTATAAAGTTGGAAATTCCTGACCCATATTTGCGTCAGAGCGGCAGCCGAGTGTGTTTCAAAGTTACACAAAGGTGTTGAAGTAGGTCATTAGCATTCATTATGTCATTTGAATAAATAACGTAAGTAATCGGATGTTTGTTTTATAACGAATTATTTATAGTTTAAATCATAACGTCATTGTTAATTATGTTACCGAAATTTATTTCCGTCATTTCCTTTTGGCGCGGAATTTGTTTGTGATTTCTTGTAACTACTGTATTTCTTCTTTTCTTGGTTTGTTTTAGATGTATAATACAATAATAAATAAATAATTGTGATAATAAATACATACATATACGTCACGCCCCTATCCCAGACGGGTAGGGTGATATCACGGACCACCACTTGTCACGATCCTGGAAAATCTCGTTCGTCTCTTCTACATACAGATTCACGATATCCTTAAGGATACCTACTGAATTCCCGAAACCGGCGAGCATTTGTGAAGAGATGTGATAATCATGGAGCACTATCCATCAAATGGCTATCGCAACTGGATTAACTTAAAATTACTACCAGACTTTTTAACAACACGCGAAAATAGTATTTTGTTTCATAGCGTAAAAATACCGTGCAAAATATGGACACATTTATGGAAAAAAACGTTGTATCTGATGAAAATTCGTCAAACAAAACAAGCGAAAATGTTCGAGATCCGGGTCGGGGTGGAGGTCAGGCCGCGTCCTCTGGAAACCCGGACGCCGCCGCCCGCTGCCGCCGCACGCCTGGGTAAAACAACGCATGGACTTTTTAGGATTTCAGTCCGACAATGATCTTTTGGCGTGTGGCTAAAAATATTGACAGTGTACCTGTCCAGTCTTTATTATGGATATTTCTCCATTTTTATTAGAATAAATGCTGAAACTAAGTAAAACAAACCACGTGGTATACACATTAATAAAGTGGTAAATACCTACAGGAGTGGCGAGAGATCTCAGCTCTCAGACGCCAAAAATTTACTTGTCCGATAGTACTCTGTGAAGCGACGTTAACGATTGTTTTTTATTACAAAATACGTAGAAATAAGTACTTTATTTCGTTTATGTTTGGTGAACGCAAACGTTTCCAATGAAAGGTCCGTACGCCGAGAGACACATGGTTCGGATAGTGGATGGTTGGACCTGATGAAATTTAAAAGGTCCATTATCTGTTCGTCTCTGACAAAAGCCGTGATACTTTTTTCAATAAACAAAGGGATTGATAAAGAAAATCCTAAAAATTTAAATATAAGCCTGACGACAGGTTCTACCTACTTTTCCTTTTCTTCGCTCGTTTCAATTAATTTCAATTTCGTTTACTTTACTTGAAGAATTACTTTGCAATCCTAGCAACAACGAGCGAAGAAAGTTTTATACAATAGCTTATTATTGTTTCAACCGCAGATTTGTAAACGATACCATCGGAATCACTTTCCAAAATATCAAGGTCTAAGCAATTCTTGGAGGTGGTCTGGACTGAACAAGACCTCGAATATAGTATTTAAGGTACACACAATAGCAATCACCAGCAATAGAATGGAATCAATTATGGTTAGATAATGGCTATGATTTTCGCTTTCCTTGACCACGATATCTGAAAATATTGTGTAACAACAAAATATCTATGGTGTTGGATGATATTGAAAGAAATCGGGTGTAACTTTGCGGAAATCCATTGATACATGGTTTTGTGCATGCATTCTCAGATTTCGGTCGTCATTGGATCAAAAAATTTGAGGATGCCTCTTGTAGAAACGACGCACGTCCATCGCATCTTTGTGTCTTGCTCAGAAATATTTAAAACTACCACAAACGCTGACCCGACAAACGTCCCTTCTGCCCCAATAAACCCTTTCGCAAACTTAGTCGGTTACTGTATATTAGAAGAGCTGGTAGTGGTATAAAAGGATGTACCCGATTTTCAAACAAAATTTCATAAAAATAGCTCCAATCGGAGGGCTTTGATGACACTGTGACGCCGCGAATTTTAATTTATTGAGATGGCGTATACAAAGGAATTTACATAGGTACATGATAAGAAAATATTTAACTATAAACGACCGGTATCTTTGAAAGGGGAACCAAACAACCTTGAGGTTGGACTGAACAAACTACAAAGTGGGTGCTCTGACACATTTGATATACACTAGTTACATTGTTGAACTCGTATATAATGCGGACACCGTACATATCTAGCTCAACAAGATCTTGAATATGCTTTGCAAAAGGTGGCAAAGAGCGTCTAGCGAGCTGGTGCATAGGAAACGCAAGGTCCACAGTCCTCGGTCGTGTAAACCACAACGCGGCCGAATGTTTCCTCGAAGTGACATCCATTAATGCGTCCGTTCCATTGCTTTTAGACCTTACAGAGTTAGTTGTTATCGACTTCGCTGAACGACCGTAAAACAGTTTCGCGAGCACCGACATGTTAGATTTGCTTTTGGTCATAGAAATTCACATTAGTCCGTAATGCCTAGTGTCTTCTGGACCATTATACTGGGACAAATCCCTTCATCATCATCATGTTAGACGTAACGTCCATTGTTGGATATAGGGCTCACAAAAGGCACAAGCATACCACCACAGGGGTCGGTATTGTGTCTTCCTCTGCTTTACTTCCTGCGTGGTGGAATATTTCCTAACCTCGGCCTTAACGCAGGTCTTTAGGCCTTTAACGCGCAAAAATGTATCGTATAAAACGTCTTTTACACTATTTATTGTAAGAAATAAACTTATTAGTTTCACGTGGCGGAAGAGCACGTGATTGGTGTTAAAGCGGAAATAGTCTTCTCATACTTTATTTTATCAGTATTGTAACTTACATCGCTTTGTTCAGTAAAATATGACGTAAGTGCAATTCAAGGTGTATGTATTGTAATGTGTTTTGTTTTGTATTTTATCAAACGTATCTTTTTAAAAACTTTTTAGGATTTCTGGAAGTAACTTTAGTACCTCATCATATCACCTAATTTTCTAACCATACTGAAGCTTTTATTTATCTAAATTACTTCAATTATGCTTTTACTTCAATAATTTCATACTATACTTGGATCTGCGGAAAATTACGTTCACGCTCTGAAGGTATTTACTATGAATTTATTCATAGACGAGCCTCGGCTGGCAGAAGTTGGATTTACGTTGAAGGCCAAGTTTAATACAGATCTTACATTCCCAAAGTCGACCGTCGGTGATGATAATATTGAGAGATAGTGATGGCATGTAATTATAGGAAAACGTGGCCATTTATACAAAATAGATATACGAAGTCTAAGTTGAGATAGACAAGGTGTGAGGGAAAGAAAACCCGATATACTTTTCTTGATATCATTATTGGCCCACTGCAGGGCAAAGGCCTCTCTTCCGTTTCCCCACAGGCATCATGGATCTCTTTCGGAGATCGACCACGTGTTAACTTTTTTTATGGGTTTTTTAGTTGGATACTAACGCCCAGTTTCCAGTACGCTCATTAGATTTAATCCGGCATTAAAATTAGCGTCTTTTCTTTCTTCCTTTGCTAATCAAAAAGTGACAGCTAAGATTTAATGATAGATTTTATTATTAATGTGCCTTCCAGAAATCGGGCGAAAGTCTTGTTGAAATCTTGTTCTGAATTCGTCAGTATTTTTTTTTTGTATTTTGTAACCTCAAAATTGTTAACTAGGTGAAACGATTTGAATTATTATTTATTTATTTGAAAGCTGATGCCCCCCGTTTGGTCCCATTTTCAAATTTGGTTTAGTGCCAACAATGGGATCCATGAGGAAATCACAATTCTGTCAAATTTCGCTGATTGAAGTCAGTTCTTTTTTTT
>SJJU01020065.1:0-10437 GCA_012932125.1 Conopomorpha cramerella
ATCTCTATCATTCGTCATCTCTGCAGTTACACCTTTCACGCACATATCATTTTTCACACAGTCCATCCATACCTTCTTTGGTTTCCCTCGTCCCTTGTATCATTCCACATTCATACTCATCACTTTCCTTGTTATATGGTTTTCATCCCTCCTCACGACGTGCCCATACCATAAAATGCAAAAGTATTATATAAACGTAAACAAGGAATACTTGAATCCCATTCTACATACATACACTTCACGCCTGTTTCCCAGAGGGGTAGGTAGAGACTACAGATATGCATTTTTCAAGGTCACTCTTTTCATACATGAACTCCGGTTTCGAGAACTTTTCACCCCACCTTCAGCCAGGACAGCAATCTGGTCTGTCTTTTTTGGGGCGACCTCTGCTCAACCGGCTCATTACATCACCCATGTAAATCGATTTTCATCCATTCTCTCCATATGCTGATATTCATAAAAACAAAAATATTGAACGGAAATACGTAAGACTTCATAGAAGATTCGTAAGCACTTTGGCAAACGCCCTCTCTCGGAACATTCCGCATTGCCTATGCCTAACTTTAAAAGCCTATCAACTACGGCGATTTGCGACCACCATAAAATCCATAAAAGCAAGCTTATGCAGGCAATTCGCGCTAAAAGCATGCTATAACTCAATATCACATACGTTCACAACTTTATTTCCACTAACCCGACAAAGAATACAACGGAAAACGAACCTTAAACAACACCAACGCACGGATCATATTCGTTGGTGAGGTGTGTTTGCAAAAGATATATAAAAAGACCTAGCCGGCAGTCACGCTAGAATGAGACCACGTGATCTGAATTAAGTTTTTAAAAGCCCCCCCTCAGTGACACTGTGAGTGGTGTCATAAGTGGGGAACGTTCAAGAGCTTTTTCGACAGTATTAATATGTCGGGAATTTCTAAGGCATCCATGCTACACTCAATAATGATAAACTGTCCAATTCACTTTTCAATACTGGGTAAATTATTTTGGTCTACTTACGCAGGTTAAAAGTGATTTTGTCTATGCGTTCAAATGTAGATAGATAGATAGTAGTGGCGTGCACTGGCTTTTACGACAAGGTAGGCAGTAATCCCAACTGATTGATTGGTTGTATAGGTAATTTGTCCTTTAACCTACCTATCTACTCACCCACAAAACACAGGACCTTCGTCAGCCTATATCGTGAGTATAACACAAAAAGATCTAGCAACTACTCTACGATTAGGTCTGGAATTAACAATACTAAGGTAGGCAGTGTCTTTTTGCCTATATGGTGTGCACGCCACTGATAGATACGCATTTATTTAGTTCACATGAAACACGAAATACACAATGAAAAATAACAACAAATTAAATAACAATAAGACATAAGTATAATATTGCGTGCCGTGCTTCACGCGAAGAAAATAGGCTTCAACTCAGCTTAACGTCACAGTTACCAGGATAGTGACAAATGGAGGTTTATGATATGTGCATACCCCTCGACGAAACGAGCTTGACGTTTGAAAACGTAAAAAAAGACATCCCAAAAACTTGTAAAGTTCAAACTCACAAAATACAAGAGGTAGGTACAAGTCCAAATATCTCTCTCTAGACACCTACACTGCAAACGTTCTAAAAACATCTTTACGTATTTATCAAGAAACATTGTCGCGTACCAGGCTAGCAGGAAGCTAAAGGGGTCCCCGCAACGCAAGGAATGACGGAAGGCATCCGCGCTATGCTTTGTGTGGTGCAACATAGCCGAGCATGCAAAGGCTACAAGGCATACCTAACATGGACTATGAATGAAAACTTTCGCTTTGCGCTTTTCCCTACTTAAAATGTTCATCCGTACAAAGACTTTGTATGTAGCGTAGTTTATTTAGCCCGTTAAGAAAGTTTAAAACTAAAGCTACTGTCAAATTACTTTAAGTAGATTCTTACATGTGACTCTACGGTTTTTTCGTTTAGTACACACATCAAAACTGTCTAGGGATCAAGAACATTTTTAGCTTTACAAAAAATCTAATTTATTTAAATCAAATCTAATCTTCTGGATTGGTCTCCTACCTAGTTCCCCATGTCTGTATCAATGACTTATCACCACATTTTGAATAAATTATGAATGAATTCAGTTTTTGTAAAAATTCTTGATTGCAATCTTCTAAAATGTGCATGATCCATAGACACTTTTGATGTGTGTACCTTAAGTAGATTCTTATATGTGACTCCACGGTTTTTTTTCGTTTAATAGTTATATGTGCAAATTTAACATTCACGCGAAGGATTGGAAAATAGTAACGTCCATTTAGTTTTTACGTGAAAAAAATATATAATTTATTTTTTAAATAGGTACCAATACTCACACATGTTTCCAAGTAAATGGTTTTATACAGCTTTTTTTGCAAATTTAGGGAAAAGTTTCAAATACTTCAGCAATTTTTTAACGTTTACTTGGTCTTGAAGGGTTAAGGCAACCACCAAGTATAAAGTACAATAAAATAGTGTGAAACAAAAAGGCGGAGAAAGAAATTAGTAATTTTAGGTAACTTTAAAAAGCTTTTCGAACAGCTATTAGCAAAACGTTGAAGTAAACTGCGCGTTGGGCGCCATAACGGAAGCGCATTCGAAAATGGCGGCAATTGGAAATGGCGGCAAATTACCGATTTCAATTACACAGTGGCGGCGGCCGGTCCAGGAATATCACTACTCTATTAATTTATTATCAGGCGTGGACTATTGGGGGTTCGATTCCCGACGGACACATAATGCTTTTAAATACTTTCGTGGATAGTAAAAGACGTGAGTTAGTTATGTCACTATTTTGGGTTTTTATTTATTTATTCATATATTTCACTCATAGTAGCGACTGTGGTTTATTTGTTCCGATACTTGACTTGTTAACCGGGAGGCCGCGGGTTCGAGTTCGGCTACTGGACGTGTACCAATGGGACTCTTTTTCAGGGCCTATGTACGCAACGCAAAGCTTGCACGGTTAAGGACAACATCGTGATGAAACCCGCACACCACAAGGTGTGTGAACCCTATAACGGCGATGAGCTCACCCCCTGTCACGTTGGGTTGAATACGCTTGGTGAACCGTGGGCATCTGCTTTAGCAAGTGCCTCTGCTTACCCCGCTTTGGGATTAAAAGGCGTGAAGTGTATTTTTTATTATTTTAAGAATCTAAACTAATGAAAAACAAATTACAATAATTAACAAAAAAATATCCCGTTTAGAAGAGAAAAAAAAACAATGGAGGATTTTATTTGACGTTTTTCTGACAGATTTGTGCTTAGAACTATCATTACTGTCACACTTTCTAAACAAAGTTTGACAGTAGTAATAACAGTTCCCCAAAGCAAGTCAGCCAAAAAAAAAAGAAAAGTAAAGCAGTGAGCCCGCAAATCTGTCAGAAAAACGTCAAAGTAAAAATGCCCATTAACGAAATGCAAATTTTTATACAAGTTAACAAGAGTAGCGCCTAAGCGAAGGGTAAACTTAGCCAGGATCCAGTCCCGACCGCAGCCAGGCCGGACACCGCCAGCCGGAGTGTCAAAACTACTGCCTACCGCACTCGATAGATCTCTCAAAGTTCGACAGTACCATCGACTGTACTACGAAATCAGTTATGTCTTCTGTTTGTGTAAATATTCGGAACTGTTGCTCTAAATAACAGAAGTGCATTTAAATATTGTATAGTAGAGTTTTCACATTTTTTCGTGAAACACTAGCAAACATCCACAGCTTAGATCTTTAAAACTGCGCGATATATTTCGATGCGCTTTTCTTTGGTAGATAGAGTGATTCCTGAGGAAGGTTTATACACACATCAAAAGTGTCTAGAGATCAAGAACATTTTTAGCACTAAAACAATCTAATTTATTTAAATCAAATATCTTCTGGGTTGAAAAGGGCATGCTTCGGTGGTTTGGGCATATGGAGAGAATGGATGAAAGTCGATTGACGAAAGAGATTTATATGGGTGATGTAATAGGCCGGGTGAGTAGAGGTCGCCCCAGAAGGACATATAAAGACCAGATTTGTGATGTCCTGACCGAAGGTGGCGTGAAAAGTACTCGAAACCGGAGGTCGTGTATGAAAAGATGTATGAATGTAGATTAAGCGAAAGGGGTATGTCAGGATCGTGACAAATGGAGATCTGTAGTCTCTGCCTACCCCTCTGGGAGACAGGCGTGAAGTGTATGTATGTATGTATCTTCTGGGTTGATCTCCTACCTAATTCCTCATGCCTGTATCATTGACTTATCACCACATTTTAAAGAAATTATGAAAGAATATTTTTTTTTAAATTAGTATAGATAATACACAGTATAACAAACATTCGAGAGAACCAGAAGAACGGCAAAACGTCATCCATACCAGGCGGATTTACTATTTACGCGAACCAAACGGTTTGCATCTACTTTCATAGTGCGAACCGCCAGGATGTGGAACGACTTGCCGGAGTCTGTGTTTCCTGCTCAGTACAGTCTGAACGTCTTCAAGTCACTGCGGTGAATAGGTACCTAATGAACAAGTGTGCTCCATCGTAGACCACATCGCTGCTTAACATCAGACATGATGGTGGTTAAACGCTTGTTCTTAATGATAAAAAAACATTACATACATTGGCAAAATAACGTTTACCGGGTTGGCTAGTCTAAATATATAAAAGGAAAAGCTGACTGAATGACTGACTGACTGACTGACATATCAACGCACAGCCCAAACGGCTAAACGCAGACAGTTGAAATTTGGTACGGACGTAGCTTAGGCACCATAGGGGTGCACTAAGAAAGGAATTCCTGAAATTCCCATGGGAACGGCAATAAACGGGAAAATAGACGGGCCCGTTGGTGTAGTGGTCAGCATGTCAACCTCTGCTCAGTAGGGTCGTGGGTTCGATTCCCACAGCTGACAGGTGCTTAGGTGATGAGCTTTTAAGCACTTGTTGGATGTGTCTGGGTGTTTTATTTATATAAGTATATATTTAAATGAAAAAAAAATATATAAGTAAATATATCTCGTTGTCTGATTTCCATAACACAAGTGCTTTAGCTACTTAACATGGGGTGAAGGCAATGTGTGTGTTGTTGTAAAATATTTATTTATTATTTATTTATTATTATTTATAATATTTTGTATGAAAAATCTAAATGGCTCAAGTTAGACGCTTTAAATTTGGGATGCAGGTACTACTAGACTACGCGAATGAAATCGCCGGGCGTCCACTAGTAACCTATAAACCAGACGTCAATTTTCAGATTCCTACCAGTCCTTAAAGATAATCCACTTTGCCTACGTTGCTTACGTCGTTCACATCTCAAGTAGTCCGAGTACTCATTTATTCATCACCACACCAAACAGCTATTCTATTTAAGAAACAAACTAGCTTCTATACCTTTACTATAAAGTTTATATTGCATTGACAATTTTCGCGGTAAGACCGTATGCAGAATTAACTATACAGTTTACAATTGAGCTGTATTCAGGCTAGATTTTAAGGCGATCCAGGTCAGGTAAAAGAACCTCGTAGTTTAATCACAAGTGTCACTTATGCTAAGTGTGTCAGTGAGCTAATCAAATAACAGGTAACGAAGGGAACTAGATAGATATGAAGTAGGCCTTATTGGTGCGTTAATAAGGGCTAATTTACTACCAATTTTGAGTGGTTGTCGAGTAAATTGTTAACTGATGTGAGACAGATACGGCACGTAACGTGAGTGCTGAGTCAAATGTTGAGGACGCATTTTTTTTTTGTTAAGAAGGTAAAATTGCTTCATATTATGTTTTATGTAGTATAGAGTCATATTTATGTTAAGTATACTTAGCAGTAAGCCGTGGCGATTTGAAAAGATGCCAGTTTCTTCCCGGTTCTTCTGGCCAGTGAAAGACATTAATTCGAACCGGGGACAATTACTTTTGTTTTTAAAGTCATAAATGACGTTCATCAAGCTTTGTGTTATGCTACTGTTTATCTGTATGTTATAGCACTTATAACGATGAAATAATGAAATTTTGACTGTGTGACTTTGTAGTGCTCAAATAATAAATGGATTCATAGTAGACAAGCGTGCGATAACAATGGATGCATGTTTGTACCCTTTCACGTGAAAACTAACTAAATACATTTAATACAACAAAATTGCTTCTACACCTTATTTAATAAAAGTAAAGACACAATTAACCCTTCCGAGGACACAACCCAATTGTCGACATGAAAACTCCTATTATCTTAAACGCGTATCCACGAGAGTGTTAATCAATGATTAGATCACAGACTACCCCTAAATCACTGACGTAACGGTATCAAACGAGACCACAACGGCACACCGCGCCCTATGTAACCGGCTTCGACCGGTTTGTTCCAGCTTAATACCGGATAATACCGGTTAATCTGCTTGCGGACGGCGTTTCACCTGTTGTTTGGCTATGCGAAAATAAAACAAAAACAAGAAATTTGATAAGTTAAATTTTTCTCTGCGCTGTTTTCTATCTTGTCATTTCTTTTTTCGACCACTTTGCTCTTAGGATATTGGTGCTTAAAAAAAACACTTCACTTGCCTTTTAATACCCGGGGCAGACAGAGGTACTTGCTAAGCAATTGCCCACGGTTCACCAAGCATATTTTAACCCAACGTGACAGGGGCTGAGCCCATCGCCGTTATAGGGTTCACACACCTTCTGGTGTGCGTGTTTCATCACGATGTTGTCCTTCACCGTACGAGCGTTGCGTTGCGTACATAGGCTCTGAAAAAGAGTCCCATTGATACACGTCCAGTAGCCGGACTCGAACCCGGGACCTTCCGGTTACAAGTCAAGTATCCGACCAACTGGACCACAGACGCTCTTTGACGGAGTTTGAAAATTACCCATTACTATTCAAACCACGTTTTATACCAAAACATAACACTGACCTAGGTAAGTATCTACTACCTATTTAACTTTATAACGAATGCTGACCTACCCATAACCCAATATTATACGGCCGGCTTTGCCGTCACCGTGAGATATTAGCCCGATATACAAACATACATCATTCCATACATAATATATACATACAGAGGCAACCGTGACGAATGCTTTACAAATATGGTAATTTGAATAATTGTTTAGTTTTGTGATGAATGTCCGATTGATGAGATGTAAAAAAATACGGGAGAAAGTATAAGTTGAGACAAGAGTGATGATAAAATGTATGGTTGTTTGTATGATTACAGGGCATCCCTTCCATACAGTAGACTTCAGATTAAATATCCTTCTAAGCGTTAGCCGTGTGGTGACGGCGAGTAGAATACATGCGTCACCACACCAGTCCAACATTTCCCGTCTTGGGAGTCCTAAGATGCGACCGAGGGACTTGTCCAGAGGAGGTCAGCCGTGCTCTCTGTGAGTTAAATCACAACCCCATAGCGATCGCCAACCCGTCGTAGACCACATCGCTGCTGATGTTAAGCAGGATGGTGGTCAAACGCTTGTTCATTGTGATAAAAAAAAACTCGCCTGCCAAGCGTAGCAATTATTGGCAGATCTTTAAAACTACGCAACGGATTGAAATGCAGATGACAAAGTGATTCTAGAGGAAGGTTTATGTGTATAGTACATGCTGGAGAGAAAACCTTAGTCAGCATTGCACTCGTGAATAGCCGAGGCGATCCTCTAGTTCATAATTTTAGAAGGGAAGTCAGGTTATATCATGTTTGACCCATATATTTGGCCAATGTGCACATAATCATGTATTAAGGACACAATTCACGGCCTTGTGCACAGCATCACACTAGATTACAGACGGATTAGCACATTTGCAATTAGGTTTAGGTACGCATCGATATTTTAATTAATTAATGATAGGGCCACTTTCACGGTCGATTAGCTCATTATACATTGACAATTTGAATTTGACAGTATATTGAAGTAAGTAGCAAATTTCGATTTTCGTCTAAGACTTTTCTGTATTTTTTTATGGTGAAATTAGCCATCCGTTCAAGTAAATTAGTAATATTAAAACAATAGTAAAAAAGCCTTGCGTATAATTTACAACCTGCTGCATTTTTTTATCGGGATTTTGTGTGATTTTCTCAATTTGTTAAGGTTTTTCAAAGATGAAGGAGATCATAAAAATAAGCATTTGAAAATGATAGGTCTGGTAGGTCAGGTCTGGTGAGTCGAACTCTTGCAAGGGTATTGAATCCTACATTAGAGGGAGATGTAAAAGTAGATAATACTTTAAGCTTATTATAATTTTAAAAGATATTTAAAACTGTCATCATCATTATCATCAGCCCATACTTGTCCATTTAAAACTGTATTATATAAAAAATTGCTTACACCCTTAACAGGGTCATATTATATCTGTCCTATTTATAACACCTGTAACTATATACATGTTGGCAATAAATGATATGAGTATGAAGTCAAAATGTACACTAATACACGCAAAAACTGATCTATGTTAATGAATCATAACTAGTTTAGTCAACGCTTAGCCTTTTTATTAATATGACGATTAATTCCTAACGAAGTACATAATATAAGTAAAGTACAAAATGCCCCGAATCACATTAAGTGTGTGCATGCATGCAGAACTCTGTTCGCAGCCAAAATGTCCTCTAATGACCACACAGAGCCAATAAACAATAATCTAGCCACAAATCGGCTACAATTTACTACTAATTACTTAACTGTGGTATGCACTTAGTATCCCTTATTTGCAATTTGCAGCCGCTGGCTATGCTGCGCCATACGTAGCGGGATCGTTTTGGCCAACATAGTTCAGACTTGCTTTAGGGTAACTTTGCCAGTATTTTAGATAATAGCAACGTAATATAATTAATGGACGGGATCCAGAATTTTGATTTCAGGATTTGTCTTTTGTTGAAAAAATTATCATGGACACGGTGAAGATGATTAAAATAATACTATAAAAGAGTTAAATTGCTGTACTTTCGATAAATATGCTATCAACAAAATAAAAGGATATCCGATGATCTTAAAATTCAGTTCAGTCTTCAGTTATGAAATAATATAAGTTAATAATAATCAAGAAATGGTCATTACGATCAATTTCTTAAGAAAACACAAATGCATTGTTGGAAATCCAAACTTCAGTGAATCGCCCAAACCAGCACAGATTTACTAACTCCCCATAGCATAGAAGCATAACCCTAGATTAGCCAGATGCAATAATAACCGAGTAGGTATTAAGGCCTCAAGGCATGTTAGTGTGCAGTTTGCAAGAAGCATTCCTTCCCAACTGCGAGAATTCAATATTGAGACATTTGCCTTTGGTCGGGTTATTATGCAGTGATATAGCTAATCGCTTGGCTAAGTTATATGAGGTATAGATATCATTGAACGATGATGCGATGCTTTGTCTGAACGTAATTGACATGTTTGAGGAATATTGGGCTAAGGAATGATCCCTGCGGAACGCTATTGTTGAATCGATCTATCTATAGTACAGGTACTGTAAATCAAAGTATGCTTACGATATCGAATGCTTTATAGTTATCCAAAGTGTTGAGGCGTTGCATACCTGAAACAAAGTAGAAATATGTTTTAACAAAATTAAACTTTTTGATACAAATGCATTCATCTTAAATAGTAAATAAATCATGTCTACAGTTAATAATAAAGTATTAATAAAGTATCCCAACTAGTTCGTAACACAGTGAAATAAGGGTACTGCTCTGTTTTTCGTGAAGAAATAATAACAACAAATTCATCTCGCATTTCATTCAAAATATTTGACGTTTATTATTTAAGGAGGCGAATATTAAAACCAACCCACACGTGGCGGCGCTCCGTGGACTCCGAGCTCAGAGCGGCGGGCATTGAATGGAATGTGCAAAGACGGCAGCGCTGGATAGAGGGACATGGAGAGATATCAAGGCCCTATGTACCCCCGGGTATGCTGGGAGTAAGTAAGTAATATCAAAACCACAACATATCCACTCTTTACAACTTGTTAGCAATCAATAAAAAGTTTGTTTGTCCTGGAACATTTCTCGTCATTGAATATAATATGCGATGTTGAGAAATAAAATCGTTTTTGATAACACTGTAATAAGGGATTTACGCAGTTTTGATTAACTTTTCTTCTCCAGGATTGGATGGTGCGATTCAACGTGTAAAATTAAACTAGAGAAACTAGCTGACCCGGCAAACGTAGTTTAGCCATTACACATTATAAAAAAATTGCCTACGTCTTTTTTGATGCTCAAATCTATATGTATACTAGCTGTCCCGGCAAACATTCGTTTTGCCATAATAAGTCGCCTTTGTACCCTGTGTATTGGGAGAAATACAACTGGCAGGTGGATAAAAAATAGATAGTAGCCGATTCTCAGACCAACTGAATACGCATATAAAATTTGGTGAAAATCGGTAAAGCCGTTTCGGAGGAGTATGGCAACGAAAACTGTGACACGAGAATTT